>JASPKZ010000614.1:0-141427 GCA_030220185.1 Diploptera punctata | reverse complement strand
ATAGATTAGATAGATAGATAGATAGATAGATAGATAGATAGATAGATAGATAGATAGATAGATAGATAGATAGATAGATAGATAGATAGATAGATAGATAGATAGATAGATAGATAGATAGATAGATAGATAGATAGATAGATAGATAGATAGATAGATAGATAGATAGATAGATAGATAGATAGATAGATAGGTAGATAGATAGATAGAGTTTCTCCAATTTATAAGTAATGCCACGAGTGATTTCCAAATTATCGATAAATTCACGACTCACGAAGTGAGGAGTGAATTTATCTAGAGAATTTGGAAATCAAGAGTGGCATTTGTTAGGACTATTTAACGAATAAAATTAAGCTGTTTACTCACAAATCATTATTTAACTATAGTTATTTTAAAATATTTATATATTTAATGTAAACGGCGATGTTTGAAAACAAATGAGAAACGATAGGTACGCTTCTACTGCTTCATTTGTTTATCACTGCAACCAGATCATACTATTTATTGCCAAAGGAACGCAATATTGTAAGGAGGAGCTTTCTTTAATATGGTAATTATAACACTGATAAATATTTGGTGAAACACGACTCTGATTGGTTGTAAAACAGAAATCATTGAAACGTGATTGGTCATTGACTCCCATTTGGGGCATGAGTTAAATAGTCAAAATAAATATACAGACTGCGGCATAAGTCAGTTAACCACCGCACATGGCTGCAAGGAAAAAAAATCAGATTGGTTGAAACTGAGATTTGAATACGGGACCTTCAGAATATAATTTCAAACTCTACAGCTTACTGATTTTTTCCCTTGCAACCATGTGCAGTGGATAACTGACTAATACCGCACACTGTATATTCGCAAACCGGAAAAATTGAACCATTAATTCGACTTTCTGAGGAATCGATTAATTTATGCAATTCCTGCGTGATGGAAGTTTTGATAATTAAATCGTATGAATTGGTTTAGAGGCGAGAATACAAAGATGACGGCCGTTAGAATTTTTTTTTTAAATTTCGGTTTTAGGCCAATTCCCACTCATGGGAGGAGCGTGTATGATATTACTACACATCTTCTTCTTCTTCTTCTTCTGCTTCATGAAATTAGGCCTTTTGACCTGTTTTCACATCAAGTGGGATTTAATGAATCCTCCCATCTAGTAAATGGGCGTCCAACATTTCTATGTCCTATTGGTTTGTACTTTAGTAACAGCTGAGGGATTCTATCTGTAGGCATTCTCTTGACATGTTCATACCAGTTGTTTCTCATGTTGTCAATTCTATTTGTTAAATTGAAAATATTTAAGTCATTCCTAATATCCTCTCTTCTTTTCTTGTCCAAAATTGTCACACCTGCTACTGAACGTAGGAACTTCATTTCTGCAGTTTCTATTTTCCTTCTGTCTGAACGGTTAAGAGTCCAATTTTCACTTGCATATGTTAAGACAGGCACTGCCATAATTTTGTAAAATTTTAGTTGTGTGCTCCTCAAAGTTTTATTTTTCAGTGTCCGTCTTATAGTGCCACACATTCTGTAAAATCTATTTAATTTAATATTAATATCTTCCTTCTGGCAGTATGATACATTGCATCCTAAATAATTAAAATTGTTCACCTGTTGTATTATACTGTTTTTAATACTGATTTTACACCTCATATGGTCTTTCCCGTTGAATGCCAAGTAACATAGGCCTACTTAATACAACCAGCTTCATGGGCTAGTGGTCAGCGTTTCTAAATACAGTTCATGAGGTCCAGGGTTCGATTCCCGGCCAGATCATAGGATGTATTCCTTAAAAGAGAATTATTCCTTTGGTTGCTCATGGTCTGAAATTTAGATTAAGGTCTCTACTGGCGCTTCATTATGATTTATCACCCATCATATCATCGGGGTAACATAATTCGCCATCCAGGTGCCCCAACGTAAGAAAATGGATTACAATTCCGCCAATGTCAGGGGAGAGCCAGAAAATGTCATGAAAGACAACCTGATGGAATTGGACAGAAAAAAGTACCTAATACGTGCGCTCACTTTTCATATAGAAAGAAAAATTTGTAATCTATATCGGCGGTGAAAAGCATGCGATTGTATCCAAGGTCATACTAAGTAATGACAAAAGACAGTCAAATCGAATTAACTGAAATTTTTATAAACACTGAGTCACTCAAGGGTCACGTCACTAAAAGACATGAAATTCTAAAAACTGCTGTAGCCTACGTCAGCGTTAAAATCAAGGTTTCAGATAGTGTTAGAAGGTTGACCTTTCCCTGATAAAGTAACTCTTTCATTATTTTCCCCGAGTTCTTATATACCTTTGTTTGTAGGATCTAAAAAAAATCGATTTTTCGCAATGAAACTCAGTATATTATATTGAATAATCGTACTCAAAAAGACGAATAAGATTGACCTCCACTGGGTTAAAGGTCACGCAGATCTTCGAGGGAATCAGAGAGCTGACTATCTGGCAAATAACCGCTAGCTACAAAACTACTATCGACTACAACTCCATCCCTAGAACACGAGGCAAGCAATTATTAAAATAATACTATGAAACAATCTGGAATTTAATTTATACCAAATCAAATGACGCCTTCCATACCAAAATGTTCATCCCCAACTTACCCTATAGATCTCTCTATCTCTATGGCCTAAGGATAACAAAGAGAGCTTTACAGTGGTATGGGCATGTACAACGGATGTCGGAAGACCAGTGGCCTAAACATGTGTTAGACTGGATGGTACCAGGCAGAAGGAAGAGGTGGAGAAGTAGAAGAACATGGTACGAGGGAATATATGATGTCATGATGAAGAGGGGTATGGAAGAAGGACAATGGGAAAATAGGAATCTCTGGAAAGCAGGAATCAAGGGAAAACTGCTGTAAAGTGGAAAGCCTATAGGTCTATTAAATATTATGTAAGTAAGTAAGTAAGTAAGTAATTATTATTATTATTATTATTATTATTATTATTATTATTATTATTATTATAGAATTTTTTTTGCATGGCTACCAGTTCCCTCCCCCAGTCGGCAACGGGCGGGGTTTTACAAGACGGCTACAGTTATCAGAACTGGACTGTAGGGTCATAAAATTTCTATTATAATTACAAAGAAATAAACGTTATCTCAGTCAAAACATACATTTATTGTGTCGACGTTTCAATCTCATTATGCGAGATCATTTTCAAGACATGGTTGTTTATAAATTTATTGTACATAGTTACCATCGCCAAGACAATTTTTTTTGTGAATATATGTAGGCCTATACAAATTTAAATGAATAATTTAAAATTCCAATTTATAATTAATTTTGTATATATATATATATATATATATATATATATTTATTTATTTATATTTATTTATAAAAAATTAATTGTCTTGGTGATGGTAACTATGTTCAATAAATTTATAAACAACCATGTCTTGAAAATTATCTCACATAAAGAGTTTGAAACGTCGACACAATAAATTTATGTTTTGACTGAGATAACGTTTATTTCTTTGTGATTATAATATTAATTACTCTCAGTGAAAAATAATTAAAAAAATTCTTGATAAGATTTCTATCACATGCATATTACAGTACAGCCGCTCTTATTTTCGACAGCGAATCACACGACAGCTTTTGGTCAGCTGACTAGCTACTCTACTGACAGTAGTTGTCAAGGTTACGCACATGTCACACTTACGGAGGCTGTTACTTTATTGCCAAGTCTAGCCTTGTGCTACGGTTCCGTAAAAGGCAATAAATTATCCTACAATTCTTCTCACGCTCTTTTTCGTTAATAACCTCTGACGTTAAGAAATGTTTACTTGATTTGCGAATTTATAGTCTTCCGATATCTCCGCGGCTTTAAGCACTCTAATTTGTTCAAAGTAAAAGTGCCGGCCCATCGAGACATTCGATTAAGAACACCACGAGACTCCGTTAATATTGTGTGTGTATATTGTAAAATAAAACTTAAAGTAGTGTATTTTGAAACACATTAGCATGTAATGTTGCACTTTTGTGATGGAACATGCTCATGAATAAAGTTGTATTAAAAAAAATAGAAATGGGGGGTGGTTAATCTGAAGACAAACGTTAAAAATCACAGTATCCGCAAGAATTTTTATTTTTTCGCAATGAAAATCAACATCTCAGTAAGACGTGTCTTCCTCCATGAGACGTTCTATTGATGTTATGTCTAGACAGATTGAGGAAAAAAATAACAGCTTTACCTTTGAACGTAACAACCTGCCAGACTCTATTAACGAGACAGACTTCCATGAAGATAATATGCATGTTCAGTAGACGGTGATTTTATTCCGTTCAACGGGAATCAGAAACTTATATACATATTTTATTTATGGTAAGTTCTTAAGAAATAGCTATTCATTTCCCTTAAGACGTTGCCAACTAGCAACTCAATTTACTTTCATCCTACTCTATTTCCCTAAACGTTCACATGCAATAAATATATAGGCCTACATAGGCTATAGGCCAAAGTCTGCTGATTTCGTGACATGAATAGTTTCGTTACATTATTTCTTTCGTTTGTATCGAATTTGTACTGTCTCATAGATGGTAGAAGTCTTCTTTCTTGCTGTGTTTTCATATTTGTGATAACAGCGATCCTTGGGTGGAAGTGTTTTTATTCATGTTAGAAGTTATTAGATTTAATACTTGTCTGTGTTTGAAGAACATTTTGAGTAGATATTCTTCGACAGTAAAGGTGAACGGATACAATGTCGAAAATGTGATCTGTGGTTCCATCAAAAGTGTCAAGGATTGGCTGTTCATAAGTGGGATTTCAAATGCATTGGATGCAACATGGAGAGTGATCAAAACGTTTGTCACGGATTTAATACTATCACGAAATGACCCGAGTTTTTCAAACCTCCGGAAAAAAAATATATATATAATTTATGTCATTGAAATATGGACTCTTACTTCAAGGGAGGAAATGAGATTACGAGTATTTGAGAATAAAGTTCTTAGGAAAAATTTTGAACCCCGGAGAGATGATCAGACAGGTGAATGGAGAAACCTACTAAACAGTGAACTACATGGTCTTAGGAAGCCAGATATAATAAGTGTAGTTAAGACTCGTAGACTGCAATGGGCAAGACATGTGACACGAATGGGGAATGAAAGGCGTGCATGGAAGCTTCTTGTAGGAAAACCAGAGGGAAAACGCCCAGTTGGTAGACCAAGAATGAGGTGGGAGAATAACATTAACTATGCTTTGAGGGAAGTAGGTTATAGGCCTACAGGGAATGATTGAAAAACATTAGATCAGGATAGGGGTGTATGGAGAGGTTATATCCGCGCGGCCATGAACCTACGGGTTCGATAGTGCCAGTGAATTTGTTATTGGTAATAAAATACAAAACATATTCGACAATTCAGCATATGTATTTCATTCATATATCCTTAACTTTAATATCCCTAAGACACTTAACAGATATATTCAAAATATTAAGGTATCCATCCATCCATAGTAATTCTGCCCGAGGGCAGGCGTTTCACTGCAATCATAGCATTTTCATGCTATGCTTTCAGCTTTACTAGGGAATTGTAGGTGTGGTAGCTTCCCGTTGCTTTCCACACCGGTGAAGGATGGTGATGATAATGATAAAGATGATGGTGATGGACGGATGATTTTCGAGCACCGTTGGGACCTAAGCTTCCTGACATTTGTCTTACAGGTGAGGAAAAACCCCGAAAAAATCTCACCCGGGAGCCTGTCCCGATCGGGAATCGAACCCGGGCCAGCTGCGTGACAAGGCAGCACGCTTACCTCGAGACTACAGCGGCGGACTATTAAGGTATAATAGTGTAAAAAACTTAGTATCACAAAATTAACCGAGTTTACTATTGTATATATATATATATGATAAAATTCTTAGTATACCAGTTTGTGTCAATGGCAAATGGTGAATAAGAACAAATGTATAACTCTACAGACATTGTATGCAGGAGAATTAAATGGCTGGGCCATGTCTGTATCGGATATCTAAAAGGTTTTAATTTCCAAACTGGACAGGAAGAGAAGGATTGTTGATCTAGGTTGAGATGGTTGAATAATGTAGTTGTAGTAGGACTTTGTTAGACAAAAAGTAAGATATTTACAATAGCATATTATTTACAAATATGGGTCGCACGGGCCGTAAGCCGTACGTGCTGTTAACAGTCCGTTACAATAAAGTAATAATTGGTAATAGCATAAAGAAAAACAAAAAAACAATAACATTACAATTACATAAAGAAAACACAACAACATTACAATTACATAATAATACAATAGCATTATACATTAATTAAGTTAATGTATAATTATTAAGAATGAATGGTATTGCATTTTGATAACATATATTTTATTCATGAATGAGTGTTGTTCTAATTTTCCGCGTTTTGTCCAGAAAATTACCCAAGTTTATCCAATTTTCTGGATTTACCAATAACTCGTAGCATGCCAATATTTCCCGATTTAAATTTAGAAATCTTTCCGGTAATAACTGACGTCTCCAATATTCTAAATCATCAAATTTTCCTAATATATGTACCTCATCTTCCAAGCTCCCGCACATTGGACATATTCGTATATCGTGATCGTCGCTAATTTTTAGAAATTTCCATGCCCTTAGCCTAAAATAAATGAAAAAAAGCCAACCCAGCGAATCCTAAAGATAAAATTCTTATTATTAAACCTAATTGGCTTAGAGTAGAAAGAGCAATAATTTTCTTTAAATCATATTCAAAATTTGCCAAGGAAGCCCTGATCTCTCTTTAAATCCCAGGTTGAGTATATACAGGAAAATCTAAAATAGGCTGCAATCAAAAACTGGAACACTAAAACAAATGATCGAAATGAATGGATGGCTGTTAAATGGGAGATAAAGGTCAGACTACGAGGACCGTATCACGAAGAAGAAGAAGGATTATACTAATTCCGAACTATATTACATTTGTAATGTAAATAAACCAGATGTATGACTGCATTTTTATAAGTCAAATAACGGTTTTACTTCTAGGCGTATAAAAATGTAGTTCGCTAACACTCGAAATGAAGAAAATAGAAATAATAAAAACATGTAAGAACAATTAAATGACGTAGAATACGATGGATAGGACATGCGGTATGAATGGGGAATGATATATGGACAAGGAAGCTTCTTTTAAAACCAGAGGAAAAGGTCCAGTTGGTAGACCAAAAAATGAGGTGGAAAATTAACATTAACTATGATTTGAGGGAAGTTGATTAAACACGGATGATTGGAAAACATTAGTTCAGGATAGGGATGTATGGAGAGCTCATGCCCGCGAGGCGATAAACCTATTGGTGCCAGTAATTTAATTAGTTATGTATAATCTAGCACATGTCTACATAAGTCATATAGGATAATCTTAATATATAATTAAAATTTTAAGAGATTAAATAAGCATTGTTTTATTGTTATGCATGCGCAATGCAGAATACGTTGGAATTTCAATTGTCTCAAAATGACCGCTTCTGTATAGTAATACATTGGAAAAAAACTTATTTTAAAAGCTGAGACGAACAAATTATTTTGAATGTATTTAACCAGTTTAGTGAAAAATATCCCACATCAGCCACTGAGGATGTTATGAAAATAACAGCAGCACTTATAGGTGAGTCAGCATGGAGTATAAATTCTGCTCGTAATGAAATTGTACCGGTAAATAAAGGATATATATATATATTGTAGAAAAAGCGTAAATGTCTGATTAGGTAGGCCCATATATTTTTTTCTAATACATTTTCTTTATTACAAATAAATAAATAGAGGAAGTTCCTAATTATTGGCACCATCAAATCTTACATTTAGTCTCATTTCGCGTAAACAATATACGCTGTTCACTAAGAAAAATGTTTCTATCGCTCAGTTCCGTATCAATTCAGTCATATGGCAGTTAAAAGTAATACCATGGTTGCCCCAGTTGAAGGAGTGGGCGGAGTAATACATTATGCAAGTTTATTTATAGTACAACAGGGCTTTGTTTGATATTAGTATAATAACGCGAAATAAATATTAAAATAAATACTTGGCAGGTGCTGTCATCAACTGGGCTAAAATATTTTAAAAACTGTAGACCTTTTCGGAAACCGACTTCCATCTTCAGCCGAAGGATATGAACTATTGACTGTTGTTTTGTATAATTCCGTACAAAGGGTTGTATTTGCTAGACGAGTTCTAATTTAAAAAGAAAAAAACACCGTTTATTTCATTTAAAATTTGCAATTCCTCTTATACGTTTATCTATCCCGTATTTCTTTCTTGCGAATTATAGTGAGAGTGTTTTTTTTTATTCTTTCCATGCGGTGGCCTGTGTTCCTTCCGGGTACATGAAATCTTCAAAATCCATCTTATGTTAAAACATCTGCAGGTCTGCATAGCCTATATAGAATGTTTTTACAATATTTACACATTACTTTATAAACACTTTCATTGTTAAATACATTGTTTCCTTCTATGCCGTTCTTTATTATATTATTGAATTAATAATAATCTTCTTTATTATGGATTTCTCTGCAATACAGTAGTTTTTCTAGAACCCATTGTATATTTTACTCCTCCATAAATCCCTACTTTCTCCATCACTCTCTGTTAATCCTCTCGACACCAGCTCCTATGCACTCCTTGAATCCACTGTTCTTTTGTCTCCCCTTTCTTCTGTTGCCCTCCGCTTCAAAATGTAATATCATCTTATATATCCTGTGATCTGACATCCTCTTACGTGGCCGAACCATTTTAGTCTCCTTTCTTCAATAACTTTTGAACATCAATTTTCTCTGATTTTAGTATTTTTAATTTTGTCTCTTCTTAATTTTCTAGAAGCTCTCCTCCGATAAATAATAATAATAATAATAATAATAACAATTATAGTGACATACACACATTTTATCGAATAACACTAAGAAATTGGGACTGAAAGTAAACATCAATAAAACTAGATATACGATCACACACATTCGATATCTAATGGAAATGGATAGTTAATAATAAATGAGGAAATCTTCGAAAAAGTAGGTATCTAGTAACAGTAATTACAAATAGGAATGATGAGCAGAAGCAGAAAGGTTCAATCCTGAAAATGCATGCTATTAAGTATTACAATGTCTATTGTTCCAACTTCTCAAAAAAAAGAAGAAGAAGTTGAATTGCAAATGCATGTTTATTTTCTTTTTCGGTCATATTATATGGGTGTGAAACATTGACTCTTACTTTAAGTGAGGAGTATTTGAGAATAATGTTCTTAGACAAATGTTAGGACCAAAGAGAGATGATCAGACAGATGAACGGAGAAAACTACATATTACCTTTAACGGAAAACCAGATGCAATAAGAATAGTTAAATATAGGCACGAATGAATGATGAAAGAGGGACATGAAAACTTCTTATAATCAACCAGAGGGAAATCGTTCAATAGGCAAACCAAGAATGAGGTAGGATAATATCATTAATCATGATATGTGAGAGGTTAATTATAAAGGAAACGATTTGAAAATATTAGTTCAGAATAGGGATGTATAGTGAGCTTATGTCCCTTGATAATGAATCCCCGGTTATAGTGCTATTGAGTTATTTCAATTTTTTATGATAAATATAGCTTCCTTACTATTATTCATATTTTAAGCCTACTGGATATTTTTCGTGCTGTCTCCGCCGAAAATAGCCATCATTTACGATACCGTATCCGTTCCTATAAATGTTCAAATATATTAATATAGCTGATAATTTTCCAATATATGTAAATAAACAATTCAGAGACAAAATAGCATTACAAAGGCCTACACTTAACATTTCAGCTCTCTTTTTTTCCTCTTCGTCCACTTCTTCATCTTCACCTTTATCTTCATTGTCTTCGTCTTCTTTATTTGAGTGGACCCAGGGCCATGGTGCCGCCAGAAGTTTTGGTCCTTTTCAAAATCCTGACCGCACCGGGATCGAACCCCCTACATTCCGGTATGCAGAGTATTGCCTTAACCAACTACGCCGCATAGAAATTTACCAAGAGTTAATAGTACGCTTATTGGACTTTGTTTCCCATAAATATCAAGAAGATCGATGCTATGTAGTCTTCTCCATTCACTATCCGCTCGTTTTTCTTTGGTCCATTTTTCTAGGAACTTTATTCTCAAATTTAAACAAACGGCTCGACAGTCTTTGAAGGCCCTTTGCCTACTTTCTGGCTGCTGGCCTCACATCAGGGGAGACGTGCGGTCAGCATGTTGGGTCTCCCACTCGTTATAGCTGGATTTAATCTGGAACCTCTGATTATTGTTGCTACCCAAATTCCTCACGATGCTGGGTAGGCATCGGTCTCACAATGGGTGAAATTTCATGAGAAAATATTTTTACCCATGGGGATTCGAACAGCGCAAGGCATCTTGCCTTACGTAACCACCCGGCTACGGTGAGAGACTTATTCTCAAAACAGTAAAACTTGTTCAAAGAGGAATCGCATGTGACCAATTTTTTCCCCCACATTAGACAACATTCTGCATTATAAAAAAAAAACAAAAAAATTAACCAATCTTAGATTATAGAGCACCGTATATGTCTTTTTATGTACCTTGGATTAATTGTAGTTCCGCTGCCGTTGGAAAGTGAAGTACAGTATCTACGAGCGACTTCGACGGTAATGCGCGAAAAAAAAAACAGTCCCATTTCATCAACGTTAAAAATGTCTCTTAGGCGCGTATCCTGAAATTAAAGTATGCAGTTTCGGTTTCCACTCACTAACTATACTTTCGTCCACATCCTTTGATTCCCCGCAAATTTAATTCCACGCTACATTGAGTCGTCTTTTAAAACTGTCCACAACTAACCTGATGATGCCTTGAAATCGTTATTGCCTAAGCATATAGCAACAGCTAGAGCTGGACTTTGGAGCTCGGTCCGGAAATTTAGATATTTTTTGATCGCGGACGATTTTTTTTTTCAATCACTTTCACTTTTTCGTGTAATGAAATTGATAGGCCTACATACGATTTAGCCATCTTTATTCCGGAAATTCAGAACGCTACCTGTGAAAGATACTTACACAATTGGTTTCAGATCTTAAACTAATTTAAGATTTTACAGTACACTGATTATTTGTAAGGCAGATGTCACATGTTAAATATTTGCTAAACAAACCTGTATTTCGCAAAAACGGGTGTGCAGTGAGGCCGGAAGATAATTCCAGTTACAGGTGGAAACTCTACTTCTCCCGGCGACAGGAATCATCAGTCATCACTATTGTTAATTCGCCTAACGGGAATTCAACGAAGTGTAAACTAATGTATTTCTATATTCACGTAGACATTCAGGCCGGAGTTGCTATGATGATCTTGAAGAAGATTTTCGGGCTATAGGCCGTGGTCGTGAGGCTTGTAGTTCCCCGACATTTCGCCAGAGACAGTGTCTGGCATCCTCAAGGGTTGTCTTGAGGATGCCAGACGCAGTCTCTGGTGAAATGTCGGGGAACTACAAGCCTCACGACCACGGCCTACAGCCCGAAAATCTTCTTCAAGATCATCATAATGTATTTACCTCTCTATCTTTCCGCCTTATAAACATTTTTTCATGAATTGTGTAGAAATATCATTCCGTTTCCGCGTTGGACAGATTTCGTTTTATACAAAATAAATACACGTAAAATTACTATTATTTTGACGGGACCAATAAATTTGTTCCATTGGACAGATTTCCGCATTATTCACGTTCCGGATTAAACAAGTTTTACTGTACTTCTACTACATACTTCTCCCTTATAGTAAGATACCATGCTTCACATGCATATAGTAAATCTGGAGGAATAACCGTTACATTTAAAATTTCTTTCTACATTTCGTTCCTGTTTGTAATTTTCGTACATGGGTATTTTAAATCAGCCATTTTTTCTTTCAAAATGACGGTAAGAGTTGGGAAAGCAAGAGGGACATGCAAACTTATTGTAGGAAAACCAGAGGGAAAACGCCCAGTTGGTAGACCAAGAATAAGGTGGGAGAATAACATTAAACCATGATTTGAGGGAAGTAAATTATATAGGTGTTGATCGGAAAATAATAACTCAGGATAGGTATGTGTGGAGAGATTAAGTTCGCGCGGCAGGAACCTTTGAGTTCGATAGTGTCAGTGAATTAGTTAGATATTTGCAATCAGCCTTTTTTTCTTTCAAAATTTCACACATTTGCACCATACAATACATAATGTACTATACATTATTTCCATTAAAAATAATGTTGGATAAAGCATTATCAGAAGATCTTAAATTATTTCATATATTATACAATTTTGGGCAAGGAAACTAAAAGAAGAATATAAAAATGGGGACTTTATATGAATATAGATAAAACTAAATATCTGTGTACAGGAGAAGAAATGGAAAAATAAATTCTAATAATGGAGAACTGAAACCTAGTATTGAATGCACTTACTTAGGAGCAAAATTAGACCATTCAGGCGATAATGCAGTGAAAATTAAAAACATAATCGCACAAGCAAAACAAGCAATAAATGCTTTAAACTCTGTTTGGTGGAGCAAAATTATTACAAAAAATAAAAAATTAAACATACATTAAACCATAGACAAAGCGTTTTATCATATGGTGCTGAAGTTCGGTAAATTCCTACCAGGGAAATGAAAATAATTGTAAGTACAGAATGGATGTTTTAAGAAGATCGGCTGGAAAATCTAGAGTGGAAAAAATTCGAAATAAATAAGTAAGGGAAATTATGGATGTACAAGAAGAGCCGGACATCATAGACATTATAGAAAAGAAAAGATTACAGTGGTATGGCCATGTCAAAATGAATGCAAAAGTAAAGATTACCTAAAGTTATTACGGAATGGATCCGAATGGAAAGAAGGAAGAAAGGAAGATCTGGATAGAAGGTATGCAAGTGGCTATGATTATCAGAGGATAGGAGGAAGACCAATGGATGGACAGAGGGGAATGACGTTTGGTTTCCAAAGACGGCACGCCGCGGCGGCAGCTGCCATGATACCGGATTATGATGATGATATAATTTTCGGCTTTATATAAAATTCGTCACTACAATAAAGGATAAATTAATATATGAAAAGAAAAATTAAACGTCTAAACCAGGGTTTGAACCCACGATCTCTGAGATTCCGTTCCATTGCTCTATCCATTGAGCTATCTAGGCTCCTAATTTATACATTGATTGTTCTCCTACTTGTATAATCCCAAGTACTTGGAGTTGAGAACCTTCATTCTACACTACAGTTGCTAATTCAAGAAGACTCTTTCTGTGGAATTTTAACAGTATATTTGTGGCTAGTATAGCTTAATTTCCAATGTTATATTCTTTTTACTTTTTTTGCTAGTAAAGTTTATATTTGCCCTTTAATGCAACTGACAAATTTAATATTACTTATTCTTAAGCAATTCCCCTGTGCCAGGATTAGGGCGCTCCTTGGCGGGAACTTATTGTCCAAGTTAATTTAGTTGCGCTCATTTATCACAGATGTCAGCGAGTGGTGGGGGTCGGTCTAGCACCTCTATGAGACATCTAGCGGGCAACTATGGTATTACAGGATGGGAAACGATCAATAAATCTTGCACAGCGGCTTTTTTATTCAGACTTGTGGTTCTTTTACGAGTCTGGAAATCTTCACACTCGGGACCCACGGAATGAAGTCCTTCCCAGAGAACTTGTTGCTTGGATTTTTACCATCCTAAAAAATTCATGGACCACGGCCGGGTAAACCCGTATCCCTCGGAACTAGATGCAAGGAACATAACCACTAGCCAATCGCGGCCATCCGAATTTTATATTAAACACCGAAAATATAGGTCTTACTAGTAAAAAAGTAATGTTAAAAAATAACATCGAATATATTTTTTAACACTTCACAGAATCAAAATAAAATTTTAATTAATAAAACGGCGACATTTTATTTTACTCATGCTAAAATAAATTATTCTTCATAATGCATGACACACTAAATTAAAATAACAGACTTGAAACAAGGGAACTCACGAAGCGTGAAACTGGAATGTTTCGCAACAAGCATTTCAATTATTCAAATTAATTTCCCTATAGTATTTTTCAAACATTCTTCATTTCTCAGAATCTCGACTTGTTTCTTTAATTTTGAGCTAGTTTCGAAGTAATGTAGTTACTGAGATTCTTACCATGGAATGGGTAAGTACTCAACAAGGGAAGTAAGTAGTACATTACAGTCGAGGATGTGTTTGAGCCCGAGCTTCAGCGAGGGATAGATAGCAAATAAGTTCGAGACAAGTAATGTACTGACTTCCTGAATTGCGTACATAATTTTGTTCACTCCTATACTAATAATTATATATAATTTTTATATTTCGTGTGGATTTATATCTTGGTTTGAAGAGTTCATAGCAAGGGAATATTGATAAAACAATGAAATTCTTCATTGTTGTCTGAATTAGTGGCAGGCATTTTAAATAACAGTTTCAGACTGTATATTAATTACAGAATATGTGTAATTGTGATGTAGAGGAAGCGGTGAATGCTGCGTTCATTTGTTATTATCAGCAAAGTCGAAAAATAGACATGAAAAGTATTAAGGTAACATTTTTTACATTATTGAGTTAATACTTTCTTCCTTAGGGAAGTAAGTTGAGTAATTACATGGCGTTGTCAATGGATACCAAGGCCTCTCTGATAAATTCAAGTTACTTCCCTAAAAACAGAATGATAATTAGACCACCATTAGTAAAGGAGTGAACAATGATTTTTTACAAAAATGTACACAAGTTCAAAGATTATAGTTAGCAGACACCAAAAATTACCATGACAAAAAATATGGTTTAACGTTCTGCCGGCCGCAATTGTTGTTTTTTCGGAACAAACATGACATACAGCAATCAAATAAAAAAAGTAAATTGTATGTTAAATTCGGACTATTAGAAGTAGAAGTTCATCTAAAAAATCGCCCTATTGGCAACAATTTTCGTGTTTTCGCAACGAAACTCAGTATATGTTATTTGAATAAAACGGAGAAAGTATTCTTAAAAATAAAAGGCGAATTTTGGTCATCATTGACTGGAAGTTCACTTGATTTTATTTAGCAAGTTTCACAATGTTTCACATCTTCCTGCGCCCAAATAAACTACTCTGATTTTCCTCCATATCGCTCTGTCATTCCAATCTCTATCGTCCAATCATTTTCTTCTCATGCTGCTCAATACCATCAATCCAAGTTATTTTGGCTGTTTCAGATCTCCTATGCACTGTGTGAAATTCAGACCAATACTCTCCATTATTGAGATGGACTCCCGGTCGCTCCATGTGGGTTTCGTGGTGAACGAAACGAAGCTCGGGCAGGTTTTACTGTTTTTTTTTTTTCCCTGCCACAATTTCATTCCACTATTTCTCCATACTCATATCATCAATTTCATTTCATTTCGTTCATCTGCCCCCTGATGATACGGCAGGCGTGGTCAGCCGGCACCCTTGTCATTCGCAGACCTCTATATATAGGGGGACCATCTCAATTGATCCCTCGACTCGACCCTGAGTTGGACACGAGTTGAGAATATTTATTTTATTTATTTTACTATCTATCACTTTAAAGTAATGCACCAATAATTTTCTGTACTAATTTTTTTTCTAAGAAAACTATACGTTTGCGGCCCAAAATGAGTAAGATATTTTGATTATAATTACTGTAATATGCTCTGCAACAATTCCTTTATACATTAAATAATATCTCTCTATACAATTACAATCTACATCTAAAACAAAAATATTAGCTCTGAAAGGAAAATGTGCAATAAGAACAAAATAGTGATAAACAATGTAATTATAGACCAAGTTCAGAATTTTAATTATTTGGGTTGTCATTTAGGCAATGACAGAAATTTGGATAAACACACTAAAATACAACGATTCAATTATCTATGTGGCACAATTAAACGCACTTTATTGAATAAGACTAGAAAAGAAACTATTTTGAAGTTTTACAAAGTATTGGCAGTTCCATCTCTTATATATGGATGTGAAACCTGGACATTAACAAAGGCAGATAGTAAACAAGTAGGGCTGCTGAAATTAAGATGTTGAGAGCAATAGCAGGATACCAAGAACCGATAAAAAGAAAAACGAAGATATAAGAACAGAACTTAATATATTTAATCTCTGTGAAAGAATAACATATTACCAAAAACTTACCTTCAGCCCGTATTACGAATGAATGAACAGCGCATACCAAGAAGAATGTATAATTATAAACCAAAAGGGAGAAGAACGTTGGGAAGACCGTTGAAGAGATGAAAGGACCAATTCGACCTAAATGAGATCGGAACAGGCCATTGGGCCTAATCCTTGTGTTGATGATGATGATAATGATTACTGTAATAAATTTATACTTAAATCTGCGCCTTTATATTACTTCACTCTGTATCCATTCAAAGTAATTCTGCCCGAAGGCAGGTCCTTCACTGCAATCATAGCATTTTCATGCTATGCTTGCAGCTTTATTAGGGAATTGTAGGTGTGGTAGCTTCCCGTTGCTTTCCACACCGGTGAAGGATGATGATGGCCATATGATTTCGGGGACCGTGTTTGGGCCTTAAAGTTTTCCTGACATTTGTCTTATAGGTGAGGAAAAACCCCGATAAAAAAAACCTCACCCAGAAAAACTGCCCCGACCGGGGATAGAACCCGAGCCCGCTGCGTGACAAGGCAGCACGCTACCTCGAGACCACAGCGGTAGACTTCACTCTGTATAATAAACAAAAATAAATAAATGTACAGAAAAACGAAGTAAAAAAATACATCACTTCATTTATAGATTCTAGAAAGTATTAAGATAATAATTGTAACAATGGCTTTAAGCGATCAATCTTTTACGAACCTTGAAATCGTGATACAAAATAACTTGCGCCGTCTTGGTGGTGAATAATAGAAGGCTGTGGGACGACAAAGTGAGAACACACCTTCAAGCTATAGGATATTGTTTTCATGTTTACTTTCAATTTATGCACATCCTCATCGTTTATTTTATATTAACATATTTTTTTTGCTGAATAATAATAGTAATAATAATAATAATATTATTAACAATAATACAAATGATGATAAAATGCTTATAATTTTGAAATTGAAAAGTAGGAAAATTATAAAAGTTAAAAGAAATGTTTTGCAGACAATTGAATATAGACGATTTCCAGAATTTAGCCTATGTTTGATTTCTTTATGCACCTCATTACTGCTTATAATTATTGTTCCTAAACATTTTAATTCAGCCACTTCTTCAAAATTTCCCCCATTTTCATTAATTCTTCATTTCCATTATGCAATAATAATGATGATGATGATAATAATAATAATAACAATAACAATAATGATGATAATAATAATAATAACAACAATAATAGCTTTATTTTACCTGGGCAGAGTTAAAGCCTTAAGGCCTTTTCTACCATTCAATCAGGTTAAAAAAATACAAATATTATTCTTAGATCCAAATTACAATAAACATAAATATAGCCTGCATGGTATGTCTACAACATAATTATTATTTACAAAATATTTTAAATTAATCTAGAATTAACTTTTGGAATATAAAATGTACAAGATAGAAAAGTCAGGTAAAAAAAACGATTAATGACATAGAAAAAAATTAGTTATCGAGAAAAAATAATTATTTAACAACAGGTAATTGTATAAGCGTCACTTAAAAGTACCAAGTGTGCGGCAACTCCTGATGTCTTGAGGGAGGGGAATTCCAGGAGCGGGCAGCGGCTACTGTGAAAAGAGTAGAATAAGAGGAAGTGTTGTGGACAGGGATTGATAGCAGATTGTTATCTTGTGACATAGTGTCAATATTGTGGTAAAAAGATAACTTCTCAAATCTGGACACCAGGTAAATATGAGTGGAGGAATTCAGAAGCTTGAAAATAACTGAAAGAGAGTCAGTAAGACGAAGCCAAGAGAGGTTATTGATGTCTTCGGGAAATACAGTATGATCATAACAGCGGATATTGAAAATGAAACGAACGCAATCATTATGAATACGATGCAGTCTCTGCCACACAATACTGCGATGTAATTTAATTCTATGTGTGAGCATATATTAAATTTTATTGATGTTTACTTGTAGCCCCAAATTTCCTCTTGTCTCTCAAAAGAATGTGTGTGTTAGCCCTTGACATTTCCTCACTGTCGCCTAATAATATTACATCATCATTCAATATTTGAACAGCTGATTAATATCTGATTTGGTTGAAAATTTATACAAATGCAGGGGACTTTACAGAAGTTATCGCCAATAATTATGAGTAAACAAATAATCGATAACATTAAATTAAACAATAAAACGACTAAACTTTACAAAACGACTTTTTTAATACCTTCATAAACTCCTGTCAAATTTCATTTCTAGAATTTCAGTTATCAAATTATTTCCCACCACTTACAATGATTTTTACATTTTTCCAAACGATTATTTCAATGATATTTAACTAAATACGCAGCATGAAGACGTGGCACCATATTGATTTTAATGAATATTCTATGTAACAACAAAGACGTGTTCCAGTCCAGCCGACATACAGTATAACTGTACACATATACTTCAGAATTTCAGAACTTACTACGTATTTTTGGATGTTGCATTCTTTCACAGGTTAGAGTACTTAAATTGCGTTAGGTTAGCTTTAAGGTTCGTCTTTCACAAATTAGAGTATTTAAATCGCATTAAGTTAGATTTTAGATTCGTTAAGTATCGTATATACGATGACTTCATACTGAGATTCCATAGTGTAAACCGCTCCGCATGTGTTGGCGCATGCGTATGTTGTAAGATTGGAACTTAGAAAACTTTTTCGCGTCACATATTGTAAAGTATTTCCCAATTAAATATAATTACAAAACAGAAAGTTTAGCTCTTGATTCCCAGAGCCTATCCTTCAGAGCAGCAGAGTGAAGTGCTTGACGCCATAGCAGGTGGTTTCTGTCCATGTTAGTGTTCGTGGAGCACAGTGACAATGAGGACTTCTGTAAATTCCAATTCGATGAAGATGAACTATAAGACAATCATGTCCTGTGTTTAGTCGAAAATGCAACAGCTTCCATTCGAGGTGTATCTTGTGAAGTATGGATAATGTTTTCATTTGGTTGAAAAAAAAATTGTTAAAAAATATTCTGTGGAGTAAGCTCCCTCTTTTGACCTGCGGAACAAATAAACTACTTTTAATAGCAGATATAACCTGAAGGGACAAAGGGCGGCGTTTAGAATGCAGTCTGGTTGCATGTGATTGAATTTTGTTCACTATACAGGATTAATATTTCATAGATTGATTACGTAGCTTTCAATTCCCTGGAGACAATAACATCATTGATTAAAACACAATAATTAACATCACGCTTATCGCTATACGGAGCCCACTCACATCTCATTAATCATATAACTTCAATTATTCAGTCGGGGAACTACGCCAACACGTATAGTTAGCGACAAAAAGAATAAGCCGCTTCAAAAAGCAGAGTTTCTGTTATGGCGCATGCTAGAAAAGCCATAGCTGTGGTTTCACTAAGTAACGATTTGTTAGATGTTTTAAATACGATGTATTTGGTTTTAACCTTCCTGAACAGTTATAGAACAGTGAAGGAGACATGTTTCTAGATATTTACGAGTGTTCGGCAAATACAATATTACTCAAATTACGAAATTTTAAGTAAAGTTCAACTCTCATTCATAGTGTAAAAGTAAACAAGGACAACTAGTGTCCGACGTTCGAGTAGCGTAGATCGTTAAATTACTTACTACAAGATGAAATGTGTACGAAAGTCAGGGTTCAAATCCTCCGACAATTTTTTTTATTTGTATTTTTGCAAAATACATCCTATAACATTTAATTCCTGCCACGTAATCTACGTCCACTTCACACTATCTTAAGTAATATTCCTGCCTTCGTAAACTCTGTAACACTATTTAGTTACCGGTATAAATTTAACTGTGTGCGCAGTACCACGTTTTAATAATAATGCTATAAATTTATGTAATAAGATATAATATAGCTTCATATATTTATGAATTTATTTACTTATTACGTATTAGTGAGGAAAAAGTTTAACCCTTCAATTAAAATATTTAGTTTATATATGTCAAGTCCAGCATAATAATAGCCCATAAATGATGGATAATAATACAATAATAATAATAATAATAATAATAATAATGTGATATATAAAAAAATAATGTGGAGAATGTAATTATCTGGGGATCAAAATTAACTCAAAATGTACCCAAGAAAATGAACATAAAATATAGAATTCAAAATGGCAGATCGGTAATAATCAATATTTGTAATTCAATTGAAATTCGCGGTTGAAACAAAAAGCACAGCCATCTGGATCTCTCTTTGTTAAATAATAAACCAATTACCTTACAAAATTACCTTACCCTGCCATCTGTTAGAATCGTATGGAACTCACAGATAATTATAACTATTTGTTAAATAATAAACAAATTATTTGCAATAAAAAATAATGCGACCATAAATTTAGTTATAAACTATCCTAAGTCTCAAGTTGGATCTAACTGCACACAGTGTACAACATTTTATTAAAATCGGTTCAGTAGTTTAGGATTCCATCGCGGACAAACAACGTGACACGAATTTTTTATACATTAAGATATATATAAGATTAAGAACGATAATACAATAATAATGATAATTAAAATTAAGATAAAGCTAATAATAAAATGTGTACAAGCAATATAAATTAATTGCTTTGGTACTGTCCCTATTTAATGTACATAAAAACAAAGAGAAATAATCTAATATATAAAAATGAATGTTTGTTTGTTTGTTCGTACTTTATGCGCGGCCATAGTGTTGATCCGATTGTGATGGCTTTTTTTTTTGCAAAATGCTCAGGAGATTCCCGGGATGAACATAGGTTATAAGAGAGTTGAGATACTCAATTCCTACAACCTTAAAAAAACCTTTGTGAACTGAAATGTCCCTTTTTTAACCTTAAATGACTTACGCTGCCTAAACTATAACAAATACACAACATTATTGTACACAGAATTAGATATCTCAAAAAACTCTACAAAAAAAGTCCGGGACAGCATATGTTTATCTTTTACATGTAACACACAATAGCCACTTTTGTCTTTCATTGATGCCAAGGAGATCGGGATAAGTAGATTACTGGACAAGCATGTGCTGCCATACCATTCATCCGATTGTCATGGGCTTTTTGCAAAATGTTCAGGATTTTCCCGGAAAGGTTATAGGTTATAAGAGAGTTTTAATGCTCAAGCCCTTCACCCTTAAAAATCACCTTCTGTAGTGAAAAAACGCGAAAAAAGTTACTTTTTGTAAGCTAAAATGACTTACGCTGCCTAAACCATAACAAATACACAAACCTATCGTACACAGAATTGAATATCTCAAAAAAAAAAAAAACTCTACAGAAAAGTCCGCGACAGTAAATATTTATCTTTTACGTATAACTCACAATAACCATGTTTGTCTTTCACTGATACCAAGAAGATCGAGATAAGTAGATTCCCGGACAAGCATAGCAGCGCACAGTGGGTATTCTTTTATGGATAACTCAAAATAAGGATTCTTGCCTTTCCGCTCATTTATGCAGAGTACATTGGGATGCGTAGATTCCAGGTCAACGCCGCGGTAATCAGCATGGAGTATCTAAATATAATAACGATTATAAATTTATATTTATTTTTCCTTTTATTTATTGAATTAAATGCAAAAACACATTTAGGTGTAGCAGCGCAGGCAGGGTATTAGCTAGTGGGATATAGAAAACTAATTTCTCGGTTAGACATATTAAAACAGACAAATTAAAATATGTTAATAAATTAAGTATTAAAAGAATGCTATAAACGGATGTAATAATGTTGGTTTGTAAATTAGCTTGGTTGAACATTCCCACTAGAAGCTCCCTAATCCCCACACGGGGAAGTACAAGGTATATAGATCCATCCATTGAAGCCTATAATACATATTTTTCACAGCTTATAACAAAGTTCCTCCGTTTTTCATGAGACTGTTTAACTCATGCCCCAATTGACAGTTAATAACCAATCAACATTTCAATGAATTTGATTACAACCAATCACAGTAGTTTTTCCACCTCGATTTTATCAACTTCATTTTATCGCTTTCATTCCATCAGTGGCTTCCAGATTGTATATATAATGTACGAATGTAACCATATTCTGCTTGCGAGATATAATAGAAAAATATTCGTAGCGATTTGATTATACCACCAATAAAAAGAAACCACTGTTTGCTCTTTCTTAAACGAATTATTTCCAAGGAAATATTTACTTACTTGCTCACTGGCACTATCGAACCCGAAGGTTCATGGCCGCGCGGACATAAGCTCTCCATACATCCCTATCCTGAGCTAATGCTTTCCAATCATTCCCTGTATAATCTACTTCCCTCAAATCATAGTTAATGCTGTTCTCCCACCTCATTCTTGGTCTACCACTGACTGGGCGTTTTCCCTCTGGCTTCCTACAAGAAGCTTCCATGCACGCTCTTTCATTCCCCATACGTGCAACATGTCCTGCCCATCGTAAGTCTACGAGACTTAACTGTTCTTATATCTGGCTTCCTATAAAGACCATGTAGTTCATTGTTATGTAGTCTTCTCCATTCACCTGTCTCTTCATCTCTCTTTGGTCCAAAAATTTTCCTAAGAACTTTATTCCTCAAATTCTCGTAATCTCCTTTCCTCCCTTAAAGTAAGAGTCCATGTTTCGAACCCATATAATATAACTGGTAGAATAATAGTTTTATATTATTTTCAGCTTAAACGTTTTTGAAAGGAGTTGGGGACATCAAAAGTCTCTGCAATGCATAATATCATGCATTTCCAGAATTGAGCCTATGTTTAATTTCTTTTTGCATTTCCATTCCTATTTGTGATTATTGTTCCTAGGTATTTGAATTCAGCCACTTGCTCAAAATTTCCCTCATTTGTCATTAGCTGTCCATTTCCATTATATACTGAATTTCTTCTACGTGTGACCATATATTTAGTTTTACTGATATTTACTTCCAGTCCTAATTTCTTAGTGTTACTCAATAGTGTGTGCGTGGTTGGCCTTTAGTATCTCCTCGCTATCGGCAAGTAGTATTACATTCATCAGCAAAAACTAACAGCTTATTAATTCCATTGAGTTGTAAGCCTTCCTCATTCTCTAAATATTTAATGGCATGCTCTAGTACAAAATTAAATAGTAGAGGAGATAGTGCATCTCCTTGCTTCAACCCATTCTGGATTTCAAAAGTGTCTGAAAACTGTTTGCCTACACGCACCCAACTCTTTGAGCCATTTAGACACATTCGTATAAGTCTAACTAATCTTTTAGGAATTCCGAACTCCAGCAGTATACTATATAACTTCTCCCTCTTAATTGAATCATATGCTTTTTTGAAGTCTACATATAGTTGATGTATAGTACCATTATATTCCCATTTCTTTTCTAAAATATGTCTTGATACTGAAAATCTTGATCTTCCAAGGAAATAACGTTGCAGAAAAATATAATTGACATATTTACATCATATGACATCAGAAATTAATTAATACCTATAATTAATACCTATAATTTATCCACTAGGGTGCATTCTTATAATATTGAGATCCTTTGGCAATAAATAATGTGATCTGGTTGCAGTGATGAACAAATGAAGCATAAAAATCTCATGTTTTCAAACATCGCCGTTTACATTAAATAGGCTATATAAATATTATAAAATAACTATAGTTAAATAAATATTTGTTAGTAAAAGCTTGAATTTATTCGTTAAATAGTCCTAACATATGCCACTCTTGATTTCCAAATTCACTAGATAAATTACTCGTGGCATTACTTATGATAATTTTTAATGCATAATAGGTAAAGAAGTAGGGGCTATGCGTTTACATGAAATGGGGATTATTTCAAGTATAATAGCAGTGAAAGTAGAAGATACTTGTTAGTCAAGTGAACTGTTTATGGCCTATATTAAAAAACTACAGTAACAGCTTCATAAGTTAACGACAACACTGTTAAATGAAGCAAATGTACGTTTGATGTGGTGTTCTTCAGTCAACTGTTAACAATTATATTTCGAGTTAACTGAAATGTATAACTTTCCAACACATCGAGACTGATTTCAGTCCTTACCAAATTTGTTAACAAAAATTAGAAATATGCGAGAAAAAAAATAAATATACATTGTTTTCTACGATTATATAATGAAGATCTACTGATGGAGTTCTTTAGTTCTTTATTTCGTTCTGGGTGGCAAAATGCAATGAGCATAGCGACCTGTAAGATTAATAGCACTAAGTACATCTAAGAGCTGATGAGATGGCGAGCGCAAAGGGATGTGTGACCTTAATACTAGATAGAGTGCAGAAGACACTTGATTTTGAAAGGCATTCATTGTTTTAACCACTTAAGAGGTTTTTTAACCCCTTAAATTGTCTATACAATATTTTCTCCTGACAGTTATTTAAAATGTTTGCTGACCGCAAGGAAATATAAAGTTAACACTGTGTTTATTATTATACATTGCACAATTTGACATAAATTTAAGTAATTTTTACTCGTTTGTTTATCTATTGATCTAAAAACAACATTAAATAATTGAAATCAATGCATCCAATAAGATACATTTTTAATTTAAGGGTTTTAAACGAAGTTGATTTAGTAGAGGACGAAATTTTTGCCAGGATGACTGGTATAATCAGGTACCTATTTTAACATTATTTTGCATAACCTCAACGGCGTTTTAAATTAATTTTAGAAGTATTGATTAATTTTGTATTTCCAGAATTTTTATTTTCAATGAAAAGCCATTACTTTTGTTTTCAGTATATTAAATTTTATGTTATACTACCAAATACCCGGCGTGCGCTGCTACTCCTAAATAAATATTAATGTGTTTTTAACCAACAGCCGTGCGCTGTTATGCTTGCCCGGGAATCTGCTTATCCCGATTTTCTTGGCATCAATGAAAGACAAACATGGTTATTTTGAGTTATCCAACGAAATAACCATATGCTGTCGAGGACTTTTTGTAGTAGGTTTTGTGAGATATTCAATTCTGTGTACATTGATTTGGTGTATTTGTTATGGTTTAGGCAGCGTAAGCCATTATAAGCGTCAAAATAAGGAATTTTATTTCAAGTTTTCACTACAAGGATGATTTTAGATTTTTTAGGGGTGAAGGGGTTGAGTATTACAACTCTCTTATAGCCTATGTTTATCCCCGGAAGCACGCCCTGCTCGGGAAACTACTTATCCCGATCTTCTTGGCATAAATGGAAGATAAAAATGGTTATTATAAGTTATCCGTAAAAGATAAACATATGCTGTCGTGAACTTTTTTGAAGAGGCTTCTTAGATATTCAATTCTATGTACATTAATTTGGTGTATTTGTTATGGTTTAGGCAGTTTAAAGCCATTTATTAAATATGCATTTTATTTCACGTTTTTCACTGCAAAGGATGATTTTTATGTGTGAAGGGGTTGAGTATCACAACTCTCTTATAGCCTATGTTCATTCCGGGAATCCACTGAACATTTTGCAAGAAACCCCATCACAATCGGATGAACGGTATGGCAGCGCATAAATTGCGAAACAAACAAACATATGTTAAATTTTATGTATTGGATTTGATGGCTAGTTTGTTGCAGTTTATTTATGTACCCTAAGTTATTACCCTGAGGGCGAACAACCTACCAGGCCGAGGGCCTTTGGTCTTGGTAATTCGCCACTGAGGGTACAATAACTAACAAATAATGTGGTGCATACCCCAAATTTATGTCTTAGTATTTTATAATGAAAAGGGAAAAAAGGTTATTAACACAATGAAATATACATAAGCAAATTACGTTTCTTTGTATCCAAAAATTACTTCGTTCCTAATAGGACTTGTATCTGGGAGTTTGTTTATTCAATAATACCATTCAGACGGAAGAATATGGCAAGTTTTTCAGAAGAAAAAATAAACTGTTTGTGAACATGGAGTATCTATAGGCCTAAGTCAAAGTGGTGATATGAATATTACAAATGGTGAATTTTTGCTAGTACCCGTAATATGAATTTCAAGAGAAAATTTATCAATAAATTTCTATTTCAGTTCAGATCCAGACTGGTTTGTATTTAAAGTTAATTTTGTTAATTGAAAATGTTCGATTTTTTGTATGCATGGAGAACTAATATACCAGTGCGGGCATCTTAAAAATTGTAATGCCTACGCAGGCATTATTAAATTAATTACGTAATACCGTAATCCTAGCACAAACACAACATTATAAAGTACTACTACTCACTGGCACTATCGAACTGTAGGTTAATGGCCGCTCAAGTATAAACTCTCCATACATCCCTATCCTGAGCTAATGTTTTCCAAGCATCCCCTGTATAATCAACTTCCTTCAATCATGGATATGTTATTCTCCCACCTCATTCATGGTCTACCAATTGGGCGTGTTCCCTCTGGTTTTCCACACCACCGTCAGTCTATGGGACTTAACATATTATATCGGGCTTCTAATACAGATCATATATCTGTCTGTTCATCTGTCTTTGGCCCAAAAATTTCCTAAGAATTTTATTCTCAAATGCTTGTAATCTTCTTTCCTCGCATAAGTAAGAGTCAACGTTTCGCATCCATATAATATAACTGGGAGAATAACAGTTTTATATATATTCAGTTTTTACGCTTTTTAAAAGGAGCTGGGAACTACGAATCCCTGTAATACTCGTAAGGCCTACATAATAGCATGCATTTCCAGAATTGAACCTAAAGACCAACTGCGGCAGAAATTAAGTTTATGAGACGTACTGCAGGTTACTCAAGAATAGACCATAAAAGGAATTCTGAGATTCTTTAATAATTACAAACAGAATCAGTCATGGAATGTGCACAAAAATGTAGAAACAAGTGGAAATCTCACGTAAGAAGAATGAGCAGAACAAGAATACCATGTCAAATCTTAAATTACCAGCGACCAGGCAAGATATCTTTGGGCAGACCCTTCAAACATGAGTTTGAGGCCATAACAGACCCCTAGGTCCATCACATGAAAGGAAGAAGAAAAAAGCCTATGTTTAATTTCATTGTGTATCTCATTCCTATTTGTAATTATTGTTCCTAGGTATTTAATTTCAGTCACTTCTTCAAAATTTCCCCCATTTGTCATCAGTTGTCCATTCCATTTACTAAGACATAAACATTATATGCTGAATATTGTAATTCGTCTCTGAGGGTGCAACTATGCTACATCATCTGCAAATTTAACGTAACTAATTTCACATTTCTATTCAATTGTTTATGTCCTTGATGTTAAAACACACCAATATACAGGGATACCTATTTATTTTATCATTGTCATCACTTACAATCAAGTGTCTCATTATAATAATAATAATAATAATAATAATAATAATAATAATAATATAAACATGATAATGTTTCATTTATTCTGGCAGAGTTAAGGCCATAAAACCTTCTCTTCCACTCAACCAGCACAAAATACAAATAAATATTTGACAAATATAGATATACAACTATACAAATTATAAGCAGTTAAAGATACATTAAATGTAGCAATGTATATTTTATGTACAAACAAACATTTTATACGATAATAACAATAATAATACTTACGATAATAATAATAATAATAATAATAATAATAATAATAATAATAATAATAATAGTATAAACATGATAAATTATACGAGAAACACCAATTAATATATGTGACTTACACTGGGTAATAATGAAGTCGACGTTAGAGCAAATATAAATTTAGATTTCTGTTAAAAGATGCCAATGTCCGGCAGCCCCTTATTTCTTGTGGTAGGGAATTCCAGTTACGAGAAGTGAAAATGGTATATTAATGAAGTAAAGAATTACACGATACTTTTCTGGAGAAGGTCTGGTGTTAAAATTCAGATCTCAGACAGTTTCTAATTGGTCATTATGGATAAATTGTGTCGACAGTGGTTGGTGAGAGTTAACTTACATATCTTGTAAGTAAACAGGATGAAGTGTCTGAGGAGTTAAGATGATGCTAATGGGCTAGATTATACAAGTCATGCGGGTTTAATAATGTACTGCACACAGCACTAAGAACCTCTGCCTAAAACTTTATGTTCCAGACGATAACTATCTCACTGCCACCATCGAACCGCAGGTTCACTTTCGCGGCGAATAACCTCTCCACACAATCTAACTAACTAACTAACTACTCACTGGCACTATCAAACCCGTATGTCCATGGCCACTCTCTATTCATCCCTATCCTGAGCCAGTGCTTTCCAATCATTCACCGTATAATCTACTTCCCACAAATCATAGTTAATGTTATTCTCCCACCTCATTCTTGGTCTACCAACTAGGCGTTTTCCCTCTGGTTTTCCTACAAGAAGCTTCCATGCACCTCTTTCATTCCCTATTCGTGCCACTTGTCCTGCCCATCGCAGTTTACGAGACTTAACTGTTCTCATCATATCTGGCTTCCTAAAATCAATCAATCAATCAATCAAGAACGGACGTTCAATCAAGAACGAACGAACAAATCTGCACAGAATGCGGCTTTTTTAAGGCGGTACTATGCAGTTCTGTCGACACTGTAAATTTGGTCGACATGGGTACGAAGGCCGAGCCCATTAACCCCATGTGAATAAATTTCGAAGTGTTAGAAACACTTTGAAAAGTTTAAATAAATAAATATAATATAATATTGTGTAGTATGCGTCAATCATTCTTTCCGCGGCTGTTCCCAGTAGCATGTTTGGGTTCCGTTGATTGGCTCCTGTGTGACCTAATTGGGTTTATTTTGGTTTTATTTATTGATCTGTTAGTTATTAATTTATGAATATTGCTCTATTTATACATTGAGCATGATGTTTTAAGGGAGTTTTGCTTTATCGTTGATATTTGTTTGATGTGTTTTTTCCTAATTATATCCCATTGCCCTGGTATGGGTGACCATTCGTGAAAAGTGTGATTTATTTTTAAGATTTTTTGCGAATATATGTGAATTTTTATGAATATTTTAATTTGATACGTTTATATATAATTAGATGTATGTTTTAATGTACGTTTTTCCTATAAAGACCATGTAGTTCACTGTTTTGTAGACTCTCCATTCAGCTGTCTGTTCATCTCTCTCGTTGGTTCCAAAAATTTTCTAAGAACTTTATTCTCAAATGCTCGTAATCTCCTTTTTCCCTTAAAGTAAGACTCCATGTTTCGCATCCATATAATAAAACTGGTTGAATAATAGTTTTACATATTTTCAGTTTAACGTTTTTTAAGGAGTTGGGACGTCAAGAGTCTCTGTAAAGCATAATAGCACTCAATTAAAGGTTTGAGCACATGTTTAATTTCTTTTACATTTCATTCCTATTTGTAATTGTTGTTCCTAGGTAGGTACAATCCTACCACATCTAATATTTTCCCATCATTCTTCTTCAAATCATGGTTAATGGTAAATCTTCCAGCTCATCCTTCCGTGTTTCATCCCCCATTCGTGACGCATGTCCTGCCCATCGAATCATTGTCTAGAAAATGTCTTTTTCTTCTTATTTCCAGGATTAGGTCAAATGCGACCTATTCCGGTCTCAAGTCCGTTGTTTCCTTAGCCGTCCCAATGATATTTTTCCATGCGGTTTGTAGGTGTTGATCGTTTTGGCTAATCTTGTATTGTCCATTCTGTCTAAATGTTCCTTCCATCGGTATTTGTGCTCTTCCAGTTTACCGAGTTTTCATTTCTTATTGACTCATTATGTAATCTATCCATGCGTGCAATTTCTTTTAATGATCTTAAAATTTTGATTTCAGTGGCTTGAATGTGTGAGAAAATATATATTTTTTGTGAGTACCCAAGATTCAGATCCATATAAAAGAACAGGAACAGAAAACTGCCCATGTTTATCCAATTTTCTGGATTTACTATTTTACTCGTAGCATCCCAGTCTATCATGTTGTAAGCAATTGGGGTCTGTAGCCGTTGTAGTTTTTTTTAATGGAGCCAACACTTATTATAGGTGCCCAAATTCCTTACTATGCTGGGTAGACATAGATTTCAGACTGTCTAACATTCATGAGAAAATGTCTTCCCACGAAGACTCGAACCAACGCTAGTCCTATAGCTCTGCGTAAAGGTAATACGATGTGTTAGACGACTCGACTATGGCGCGTAAACTTTATGAAAAATAACTTATGAATATGCAAAGTGTCTCTAAAGATATTAATCATTTAAATGAAAAAGGTCAATGATTGAAAAATAAATTTTTATTATGAAGTGGTTACGCATATTCTGCTGCCTTTCTACATGACCATTATCTAGGTGAAAACACATACTCCATCTTTTAGCTGTGAAACGAAATGTAGACTTGAACTTTTAAATCGTAAAAAAACCTGCTGCTTCTGTGTTACGATTCCGTAAATCCCGCAGATGTGATAAGGACGTTTTCGTACAGTGAAACGTAGAATTTTCCACACTGTGTTGCGAGAGGCATTCAAGTCCCTACTGAGGCGTCGAGTTGATGCGTTCGGACTATCGCTGGCAATATGAACCTACTGCATTGTTTTTGCTGATACGCGTGGTCGTCCATGACGTGCCTCATCACACACACGATACGCTTAAATTTGTTTACAGGCAGACGAATATGTTCTTTTATTGGGGCTGGTTTATGGAATTTATGGGTAAATTCAGCTCTGTCATCTTCATATGAAAATCTGCGTACCAGTGTACAAACAATAGCAACTCGTTCTTCCCTGATAAACACGTTGCATTAAGCTAACAGTGTATGCAAATAAAGGGGGGGAGAGTAGAGATTTCATGGAAATGGATAGTGACTTTAGAGACATCCTGTATAATTTCCTATTTATAGCTAAATATGTTCGTAACATTATTGAAGATAATGACAGATATACCTAAATGTGTGGTGATTTTGCTGACGTAGGTTGGAAACATGATTTGTGCAAACTTCCATGTTTCGCATTATTGCCAAGTGTGTCAACACAATTTAACAAAATCGATTATTTCAAACCGTTTAAGCGATGTTCAAACAGGTTGAGTGTGATGGATGACGTTTGTGCAAATATACGAAAACAAACTAAATAATAACAAAACGCAAACGCACACGCAACGCTTCCTAAATTATTGTTCAAACATTTAACTAGAAATAATGCGTTGATTGCCGTTTGTAAATTTTACATTGAACAATCCATTCGTCTCTTCTAAAACCAGAATTTGTGTGTATGGTTTAATCAGAATAGATGGATTTATGGTATAAAACGGTCTCCTCTGGTCCCTAAATAACGATAGACAAATGTTCCATATATCCATGCAAGTATTAGGGCCGTATGGCTTGTTACGGTCTCAAGGAGGAATTTTCCATCCAGCTCTTTTTTGGACGTCCCAGCGATCTTTTGCCTTGTGGGCAGTAGCGAAGTATGGCTTTTGGAATTCTATGAGACGGCATTCGTTGAAGATGGGCATTCCAGTTGTTCTGGTAGTTTTCTATATGGTGAAGAATGTTTCTACAATCCAACTCTTCCATAATTTTCGTCATTTTTTTATGGTCCCCACTTTGTATAGCCTGCTGTACGGCGCATAAATCGAATCTCATTGGCTGTTATTCGGCTTTCATCTCTTCTTCATATTATCCATGCTTCACTACCATATCTCAATACTGGTTTTTACGAGAACCTGATATATAATATATATATATATATATATATATTATTCTGTACGTGTGTATGTCACAGACATCTATATACGACTGTGTATGTCACAGATACTCTAAACGATGCACAGATATTGATGATTTTTTTTTTGTGTCCGTTTTAAGTGGGTCCCTGGATGGTTTAGATTCACAATTAAACCCTCAAAAACCATTAGGTGTTACGAGTACACCCGAAGTGAAAATATAAAAATCGCTCTATGCGTTCACAATTTTCGATGTTTCACAAAAAAAACCTCAGTAGGTATATCCTATTAAAATAAACCGAGGTAGGTATTACCCAATAATGGGCGAAATCGGACAATTTTAAGTGGATATTTGCCTGAAATCGGACATTAAAAACTGACTACAATCTCTATATTTGGCGCATCTCAGCGTATACCATTAAATTTAATTAACCTTTAATATTTCATGTATTTAGGCGTAGCAACGCAACGCCGGGTATTAGCTAATATTCTTGTATTTTAATGAAAAAACTAATACCCTGACATAGCCAATGATGTCCCTTTAGTCGTACCTTTATATGGAACAACCCATCATTTTTCATGCAAAGGACAATGCTCTTTTTGCATTATTTCCAATCTATTGAATGTCATATCAGAAAGTTTCCCTTTTTCTCAGACAAGGTAAAGGTGGTTTGTTTAGATCTATTTGCTTTTGTTATGAATGATTAATCCCTAATCGTCCTGCATCTGGAAATATAAATTAATAAAAAAAATAAGATCGAGTTCGTTAACCAGCAAAATTGAACCATTAGATGTAGGAGTTCACCTGAAAACAACATTTAAAAATCGCTCTAGCGGTCGCAATTTTCATGTTTCACACGAAAACTCAGTATAGGCTATCAAAATAAACAGAGGATGGTAAGAAAGGTAAGATTAAAATATCCAAAAATATTTAAATGTAATGAAGCCCAAAATTCGAACATTAGAAGTGGGGAGGAGGGAGTTTACCTGAACCCTAAATTAAAAATTGACTCTAGCGACCGCCATTTTTCCTTCGCAATGTATACCATACAATTTAAGTAAATTTAAATTGGCAAGTTAGTCCACCGCTGTGGTCCTCGTGGTTAACGTGCGACCTGGTACACGCAGCGGGACCGGGTTCCATCCCCGGTTCAGGGATGAGATTGTAGACGTGGTTTTTCCTCACCTATAGGACAAATGTCAGAAAACTTTAAGGACCAAACGGTCCCCGACTCAGTCTGGCCAACGTTATCAGCATTAACAATTCATTAAGGTTAGGATTAAGGCCTCTGCTGGAGCGTCATTTCAGCCATCATCACCCATCATATATGATCTGGGCAGCGTAACTCCGTCTTCCAGGCGCCCCAACCTCAGACGTGGGTTACAATAACGCCATGCCAAGAGAGAACACCAGTATGTCGAAATTACAATGTGGTGGCAATGAACAAGAAAAGTTGGCACCGTATGCTATATATATATATAATATATTATTAAAAATCTATATATATATATATATATATATATATTAATTAAATTAATGTAAATGTATACAACAATATGCAAATAGGTAATAGCCTAACGTAGGTTATGAATATTTTTTTTCACTACAGTCCGATACTTTTGAATAAGCTGGCATCAGGGAATTGATTTTTTTTTTTTTCCAATTTAACAGAATATATATTTAAACAGCAAAATGAGACCATAAATTCCACTTTCTGAGCAATTTGGTTAGTTTACGCAATACCTACGTGATCGATATTTTTAAAGAAAATGATGCATTCACAAATTGTTTACTAAAATTGTGATCGAGTATATAACCAGAAAAGGATGTGTTTATACCATTATGTTGACGAGTAATAACGTATTTTAACAACATTTTCATTTATTACTAAACAAAAAAAACAATAGAAGAATACTTAGCAATATTAAAAGGTAACATTATTTGTGTTACGGGCGTTTTCTACAGCTACCAACTTAATTACATTAAAATTTCTTCCAAACATAACATACTGGTATGGGAACAGAAATCAGTATCAATCAAATGCAATTAAATAATTGTTTATGAAAATGGAAATTCAACAAAAATTTAGAACAAAAAATTTTGTCGATGGAAATGAATTTCTTGAGGAGAGAAGCAACATGTTCAAAATTTCAAAAAATAAAAAAGTAAATACAATAAAAGCATACGAAAAAAATTAATATTCAATATTCAATAGTAGATTAAATAAGATATAAGCAGATAAACTGGTATGGACCATGTGCGACGAATGCAAGAAGAAAGGTTACCTAGAAAAAATATTGGAATGGTGTCCATCTGGAAGAAGAAAGCAAGGAAACCCTCGAAACTCCTGAATGCAAGAAACGACTGGAATGAGAAAAAGAGGATTGGAGGACATGGACTGGACGAATACGGACCAGTGGAGAAGGATAATAAATCTTTAGGCACAGAAAGATGTGTAAACACAGAAAATTTGTGTGTTGTAGAATATATATAATATATATGGAGATAAGAAAAAAAAAATGCCTGGACGGGATTCGAACCCGGATCTCTGAGTCTGTACCTCAGCGTGATATCCATTACACTACCAGGCGAATCCAATTCAAACACTTATTTTTCTTATATATGTATTATACTCTCCATTATTACTAGATGTCGCGAGAACTCGGTCTTCACCGCCATCTAGCAGCTGACTATATCAAGTAAGCAAATTAAAGAGAATATTTTTACCTTATAGCAGTGACGCTTTGTAGATGTTATAATTAAATGTTTAACATTGAGCAATGCAAGCTTAATATGGAATGATAAGAAAAATAAATGCCTGGACGGGATTCGAACCCGGATCTCTGAGTCTGTACCTCAGCGTGATATCCATTACACTACCAGGCGAATCCAATTCAAACACTTATTTTTTTTTCTTATATACGTATTATACTCTCCATTATTACTAGATGTCGCGAGAACTCGGTCTTCACCGCCATCTAGCAGCTGACTATATCAAGTAAGCAAATTAAAGAGAATATTTTTACCTTATAGCAGTGACGCTTTGTAGATGTTATAATTAAATGTTTAACATTGAGCAATGCAAGCTTAATATGGAATGATAAGAAAAATAAATGCCTGGACGGGATTCGAACCCGGATCTCTGAGTCTGTACCTCAGCGTGATATCCATTACACTACCAGGCGAATCCAATTCAAACACTTATTTTTTCTTATATATGTATTATACTCTCCATTATTACTAGAATGTCGCGAGAACTCGGTCTTCACCGCCATCTAGCACTGACTATATCAAGTAAGCAAATTAAAGAGAATATTTTTACCTTATAGCAGTGACGCTTTTGTAGATGTTATAATTAAATGTTAAACATTGAGCAATGCAGCTTAATATGGAATGATAAGAAAAATAAATGCCGCCTGGACGGGATTCGAACCCGGATCTCTGAGTCTGTACCTCAGCGTGATATCCATTACACTACCAGGCGAATCCAATTCAAAAACACTTTTTTTTTTCTTATATATGTATTATACTCTCCATTATTACTAGATGCGCGAGAACTCGGTCCTTCACCGCCATCTAGCAGCTGACTATATCAATAAGCAAATTAAAGAGAATATTTTTACCTTATAGCAGTGACGCTTTGTAGATGTTATAATTAAATGTTTAAAATGAGCAATGCAAGCTTAATATGGAATGATAAGAAAAATAAATGCCGGACGGGATTCGAACCCGGATCTTTGAGTCTGTACCTCAGCGTGATATCCATTACACTACCAGGCGAATCCAATTCCAACACTTATTTTTCTTATATATATTATACTCTCCATTATTACTAGATGTCGCGAGAACTCGGTCTTCACCGCCATCTAGCAGCTGACTATATCAAGTAAGCAAATTAAAGAGAATATTTTTACCTTATAGCAGTGACGCTTTGTAGATGTTATAATTAAAGTGTTTAACATTGAGCAATGCAAGCTTAATATGGAATGATAAGAAAAATAAAATGCCTGGACGGGATTCGAACCCGGATCTCTGAGTCTATACCTCAGCGTGATATCCATTACACTACCAGGCGAATCCAATTCAAACACTTATTTTTCTTATATGTATTATACTCTCCCATATTACTAGATGTCGCGAGAAATCGGTCTTCACCGCCATCTAGCAGCTGACTATATCAAGTAAGCAAATTAAGAGAATATTTTACCTTATAATAGCAGTGACGCTTTGTAGATGTTATAATTAAATGTTTAACATTTGAGCAATGCAAGCTTAATATGGAATGATAAGAAAAATAAATGCCTGGACGGGATTCGAACCCGGATCTTTGAGTCTGTACCTCAGCGTGATATCCATTACACTACCAGGCGAATCCAATTCAAACACTTATTTTTCTATATATGTATTATACTCTCCATTATTACTAGATGTCGCGAGAACTCGGTCTTCACCACCATCTAGCAGCTGACTATATCAAGTAAGCAAATTAAAAGAGAATATTTTTACCTTATAGCAGTGACGCTTTGTAGATGTTATAATTAAATGTTTAACATTGAAGCAATGCAAGCTTAATATGGAATGATAAGAAAAATAAATGCCTGGACGGGATTCGAACCCGGATCTCTGAGTCTGTACCTCAGCGTGATATCCATTAACACTACCAGGCGAATCAATTCAAACACTTATTTTTCTTATATATGTATTATACTCTCCATTATTACTAGATGTCGCGAGAACTCGGTCTTCACCGCCATCTAGCAGCTGACTATATCAAGTAAGCAAATTAAAGAGAATATTTTTACCTTATAGCAGTGACGCTTTGTAGATGTTATAATTAAATGTTAAACATTGAGCAATGCAAGCTTAATATGGAATGATAAGAAAAATAATGCCTGACGGGATTCGAACCCGGATCTCTGAGTCTGTACCTCAGTGTGATATCCATTACACTACCAGGCGAATCCAATTCAAACACTTATTTTTTCTTATCATTCCATATTAAGCTTGCATTGCTCAATGTTAAACATTTAATTATAACATCTACAAAGCGTCACTGCTATAAGGTAAAAATATTCTCTTTATTTGCTTACTTGATATAGTCAGCTGCTAGATGGCGTTGAAGACCGAGTTCTCGCGACATCTAGTAATAATGGAGAGTATAATACATATATAAGAAAATAAGTGTTTGAATTGGATTCCCTGGTAGTGTAATGGATATCACGCTGAGGTACAGACTCAGAGATCCGGGTTCGAATCCCGTCCAGGCATTTATTTTCCTTATCATTCCATATTAAGCTTGCATTGCTCAATGTTAAACATTTAATTATAACATCTACAAAGCGTCACTGCTATAAGGTAAAAATATTCTCTTTATTTGCTTACTTGATATAGTCAGCTGCTAGATGGCGGTGAAGACCGAGTTCTCGCGACATCTAGTAATAATGGAGAGTATAATACATATATAAGAAAAATAAGTGTTTGAATTGGATTCGCCTGGTAGTGTAATGGATACACGCTGAGGTACAGACTCAAAGATCCGGGTTCGAATCCCGTCCAGGCAGTTATTTTTCTTATCATTCCATATTAAGCTTGCATTGCTCAATGTTAAACATTTAATTATAACATCTACAAAGCGTCACTGCTATAAGGTAAAAAATATTCTCTTTAATTTGCTTACTTGATATAGTCAGCTGCTAGATGGCGGTGAAGACCGAGTTCTCGCGACATCTAGTAATAATGGAGAGTATAATACATATATAAGAAAAATAAGTGTTTGGAATTGGATTCGCCTGGTAGTGTAATGGATATCACGCTGAGGTACAGACTCAGAGATCCGGGTTCGAATCCCGTCCAGGCATTTATTTTTCTTATCATTCCATATTAAGCTTGCATTGCTCAATGTTAAACATTTAATTATAACATCTACAAAGCGTCACTGCTATAAGGTAAAAATACCTCTTTAATTTGCTTACTGATATAGTCAGCTGCTAGATGGCGGTGAAGACCGAGTTTCTCGCGACATCTAGTAATAATGGAGAGTATAATACATATATAGAAAAAAAAATAAGTGTTTGAATTGGATTCGCCTGGTAGTGTAATGGATATCACGCTGAGGTACAGACTCAGAGATCCGGGTTCGAATCCCGTCCAGGCATTTATTTTCTTATCATTCCATATTAAGCTTGCATTGCTCAATGTTAAACATTTAATTATAACATCTACAAAGCGTCACTGCTATAAGGTAAAATATTCTCTTTAATTTGCTTACTTGATATAGTCAGCTGCTAGATGGCGGTGAAGACCGAGTTCTCGCGACATCTAGTAATAATGGAGAGTATAATACATATATAAGATAAATAAGTTGTTTGAATTGGATTCGCATGGTAGTGTAATGGATATCACGCTGAGGTACAGACTCAGAGATCCGGGTTCGAATCCCGTCCAGGCATTTATTTTTCTTATCATTCCATATTAAGCTTGCATTGCTCAATGTTAAACATTTAATTATAACATATATATATATATCCATCCATAGTAATTCTGCCCGAGGACAAATCTTTCACTGCAATCATAGCATTTTCATGCTATGCTTTGCAGCTTTACTAGGGAATTATAGGTGTGGGTAGATTCCCGTTGATTTCCACAAGGGTTAAGGATGGACAATAATGATAAGGATGATGATGATGCTGGATGATTTTCGGGGACCGTTGGGCCCTAAGCTCCCTGACATTTGTCTTACAGGAGAGGAAACAACACGAAAAGAACCTCACCCAGGAGGGTGCCCCGACCGGGAATCGAACCCGGGCCCGCTGCGTGACAAGGCAGCACGCTACCCTCGAGACCACGGCGGGGAATATATATATATATATATAATATATATATATACACACACATACGGTAGTAGAAATGCTTAAAATTTAATTCCAAGCAAAAGGTTTAATAACCTTAAACTAACTTAACCCTTAACGCTTAAAACCTGAAGTTACTCTAATTACGGCTTTAAAGTGACACAACGTGCAGGCCTAGTTGTAGCGAAATCATATGTATTCCTAATGTTGTTACATAACTGAAAATCAGGCATTCACGGTAAATATTAATTTATTGTGGAAATATTGTTGATAAATTCCCGACGGTGTACATATCTAACAACAAACTTTATAAGTTAATTAATTTAAAATAATATTATGATATAATAATAATAATATAAAATTTATTATTATTATTATTATGATTATTATTATATATTATTATTAGTTATTATTATTATTATTACAATATTGCAGAAATGAAGGAAACAATAATAGACATCGAAAAACCCGCCAATACAGAAGAGAAAAAGTTATGGCGAAACCCTTGAAAGATTTGGTGAACCCCCTGGGGGTTCGCAAACCAAAGGTTGTTATGAAACGATTATCTAGATTATTATGAAGGGCTTAGGACACTAATATGATAAGCCAAACTATTGTTCTTTCTGAGATATAAGGATTTTTTTATATGATTCAAAAAAATTATAAAAGTAGAGTCACACACAGCTTGGTCAGAATTGTTAATATTATTGGGTTGTCTATAGGTTTTAACTGATCACTGGCGAATTTACAAGTAGTTTATGGATATTTCAATTAATTTATTTGCTATCATTGTAATTAAATGAAATTTTCTTAACAGAATGGGGCTTATCATGTTACTGCCCTAAGCCCTTCATATACCTAAAGAGCATCTAAAGTGTGATGGCTAATATTTGGAAAAAATCGGATCTTACCAAAGCTGGAATATACTGCCCACATCTTCTGGCTATACAGTCACACTCCATTAGCTCAATGCTAGTAACAAATTCATATCAAATTCCGTTGATGCGAAGTCATATGATGGAAAGTTAAAAAATAACTTGGACCTGTTGGTAGGTTGCCGTCGACCTCAAACTTTAATATCTTGGTAAAAAATAAAGGGAAGCGCTTTCGGAAGTTATCAGTTCATCTTCTGTAGGTTGAGTGTTACGCTATTGTGTACACAACAACAAATAGCGGAAACTCAACTACACAGAAGATGCACGATAACTTCCGAAAAGCACTCCAGTTAATTTTATATAAAGTTAAAGTATTCCCACTACAGGCCTCAGGAGGCCCTTGGGGTAGTGGGAGGTTAAGGCTCCCACTATATCTAGACAATCGGCACTTGATGTCAGCCGGGGTTTCAGCCCTGCGTGACGGCCGCCTTTACCCCTGAATAAGCGTCTGGTACTCATTTCCGTTAGAGGCTGAGTCGACCCCAGGGCCATAGTGCCGCCAGAAGGTTTAGGTCAGTTTAAAAATCCTGACCCCACCGGGACTTGAACCCTCGACCTTCCGGCTTGTAGCGCAGTGCCTTAACCACTACGCTACGGCGTGCCCCAATAAAATATTTTAACAAAGTTGAGGACGACGGCACCTACCAACAGGTACAATTTAATTTTTAACTTTCATCATACACCCAATTAGGCTCACAGGGAACTCTCAGCCACTGCATGTTCAAACCTATCTTGAAATTTCTCCCAGAGAAGCGTTGTAATGTATCAAGGCTATCTATTGTTTTTAACTACAAGGCACTAAACACGCGGGAAAAAATCTCTCATTTAAACTACATGGACGTAATATAAATCCTGACTTTGCTGGGTTGAACAACCCCTTACAACCCGTACGTACAGCCTTTATACGCAATCTATCAGATTACAAATTAGATATATTCCAATTCAAATTTTGCCACACTCTCCATTTTACTCCATTCAAGCAGGGAACGACCATCTGCTTCGCACAGTGGGTTGTTATCTGGATTCTGATTTCGATTTCTGTGCCTTGCAGTTATGAACGGCAGATTTTTTTTTCACAACAGAACTTGGTACATCACAACACTTCTCTGGGAGAAACTTCAGGTAGGTTTCTGCATGCAATGTTATCAGTTCCCGGTAGCTTTATTAAAAGGAAAGTATTTGTGTTGTGGGCGTTTTCTAGAGCTAGAACTTCATTACATTAAAATTTCTTCGAAACCTGATACATGGAAAGAGAAAAAAGTACCAATAAAATGCAATTATAATAATTATTAATGAAATTTTGTTATTAAAATATATTTTACCAAGAAATAAATGTTCATGGCGTGTGTTTTAAAGAGTAGGTAATGCCTGATGGCTCATATTTGGAAAAATCGTATTTACAGAAGCTGGAATATACTGCCACCTCTTCTTTGTATATCCATCCATAGTAATTCTGCCCGAGGGTAGGTCTTTCACTGCAATCATAGCATTTTCATGCTATGCTTTGCAGTTTTAGTAGGGAATTGTAGGTGTGGTAGCTTCCCGTTGGTTTCCACACCGGTGAAGGATGACGATGATAATGATAAGGATGATGATGATGGCCATATGATTTCGGGGACCGTTTGGGCCTTAAAGTTTTCCTGACATTTGTCTTAGAGGTGAGGAAAAACCCCGATAAAAACCTCACCCAGAAAAACTGTCCCGACCGGGAATCGAACCCGGGCCCGCTGCGTGAGAATGCAGCACGGTATCTCGAGACCACAGCGGTGGACTCTTCGTATATAAACATACTTAATTTGACTTACGTCATAAATAAAGGCCATATGCCTACTTATTGGGTTAAGAAAACTATTGATACAAATCGATAAACTCACATACTATTACAGTCGTTGAAGTTCCGTACAATAAAGTTAAATTTTTTATTTTTTTCCGTAACCGCAAAACACAAACCCAAGAAATCGAAAAAGACCTAGTAGAGTTAACAATTACAAAAAAATCACTAATCGATCGAACAGCTAAATTAATTATTCAAGATGAAAAACACAAGGTTCCAAGATAAATCCAAACAAAATTCCAAACCTATTATCTCGGAAGAAGAGACGAAAAGAAGATCATAAAGATTGAAGAAATGCTGGGCACTAAGAAATGAAACACACGAAAGATATGATTGATCCAACGTACTCCAAAAAGGGTGAAAAATAAAGTTTGAAGATAATTGAAATTAAAACAAATAATATATACACATAGGAAGAACAGCTCGAATCCATTACACATACAAAATACAAATAAAATGAATATTTAACTCATGCCACAAATGCTTAGTCAGTGACCAATCACGTTTCAATGAATGTTGTTTTACAACCAATGGCAGTCGTATTTCACCTCGCTCTTTATCGATTTCTCTTTATCAGCTCCTGCTTTTGTGGTAAAGAAAGCTCCTCCTTTTTAATGTTCTGAATAGTTCAAAGCATTATTTTTCTGCAACAAATACATTGAATATAGCAAATAATGAAAAGATTCCTTGATTTTACTGAGTTGTTTACTAAAAAAATTAATGAATAACCCGTAATGTTGAATATGATGTATAGTTTGATCTGGTTCATTATTTCTCCACTTGGGTGCACTCTTACAATATTGTGATCTTATTTGGCAATAAATAATATGATCAAGCAGCAGTGAATGAACATAGCCCTCACATTTCTGATTTGTTTTCAAACAACGCCGTTACATTAAATATATAAATATTTTAAAATAACTATAGTTAAACAATGATTTGTGAGTAAACAGCTTAATTTTATTCGTTAAATAGTCCTAAAAATGCCACTCTTGATTTCCAAATACTCTAGATAAATTCGCTCCTCACTTCGTGAGTCGTGAATTTATCGATAATTTGGAAATCACTCGTGGCATTACTTATGACTATTTAACTCATGCCCCAAATGGGAGTCAATGACCAATCACGTTTCAATGATTTCTGTTTTACAACCAATCAGAGTCGTGTTTCACGAAATATTTATCAGTGTTATAATTACCATATTAAAGAAAGCTCCTCCTTTTTATATTCTGAAATAGTATGATCTAGTTGCAGTGATAAACAAAAGAAACAGATGAAGCGTACCTATCGTTTCTCATTTGTTTTCAAACATCGCCGTTTATATTAGATATATAAATATTTTAAAATAACTACAGTTAAATATGATTTGTGAGTAAACAGCTTAATTTTATTCGTTAAATAGTCCTAACAAATGCCACTCTTGTTTTCCAAATTCTCTAGATAAATTCAATCCTCACTTCGTGAGTCGTGAATTTATCAATAATTTGGAAATCACTCGTGGCATTACTTATGATAAACTGTAATTAATTCATCTATAGCTTATATATTGGCCTATACAGGGTGTTACAGAAATGAGTGCAGATTTTTCGTGTGGTGGTAGGGAACATCCATACAAGTATTTTAACACAATGAACCTTGGGTCGGAAATGCATTGTTGTGGGTCTACAGAATAAAACAGCATTTAAAATTTGTTGAATACATTGTTGTTTATTTATTAATTCTAAGAAAAATGGAATGTATTACATCTTATTTTTACAGTAATTGTTGGAAATGATGACCATTGACCTGGATGCACAGCTCCAGAGTTTGTAGCAAAGATCATGGAAGCGGCTGCGGAAATCAGGGAGCATCCAGATATGCTTCTTAGAATTCATCATCCGAGATGAGATGCGCGGAGCTGTGCATCCAGGTCAATGGTCGCCATTTCCAACAATTACTGTAAAATAACATGTAATACCTTACATTTTTTTAGAATTAATAAATAAAACATTTTGAATGCTGTTTTATATTCTGTAGACCCATAAAAATGCATTTCCGACCCAAGGTCCATTGTGTTAAATACTTGTATGGATGTTCCCTACCACCACGCGAAAAATCTGCACTCATTTCGGTAATACCCTGTATAAGACTACGTAAAATAGTTATTTTGAAGAGGTAACCAATGCTACTTGCAAAAAAATATTTTTTTTTTTCGTAAGTAGTAATAAAGTGTAGGCCTACTTTATAATTACAATTTTGGTATAATGTCTCCTATTTTCAATTTTGCGGCACTAAACATGATTATAATTCAAATTTTTGGCCCTCTGGTTCCATATAAATGGACACCACTGATTCAAGTACTTTGAAGTTAAAAACGTAATTATCTGTAAATCCATTAACGTTGCTCTCAAGAAACAGGCCAGAATTCTTATGAATAAGCAAAGTAAGAGGTTCACAAATATCGAATAATTCAACTAAAATCCCTTTACCTTACAACTCTAATTAGCGGACTTGTTATTACAGTTTCTTCAGATTCTAGATTGGGAGGATTAATGGGGTTGGAAATTAATTTACTTTGATTTATTCCTCTCATGTAAAACCCATTGGTCATCAATGATACTGAAGCCACGAATATTCAAGTTTTTTAAAGGTTGAATTCTATTTATACATAACCCCCCATAATGAAACAAATTTAAGAAATTTTATCGCTTTCTAGATATATCTAATCGTGTACTCACCGATGTTGCAGTTAGGAGTCCACCTATCCCATGTTGAACGTTATCAGCTCATCTGTAAAAAAGAAATAGGCATATTTTTTTAAATATCAGATTATCTGTAAAACCTATCAACAAGTTTGCTGCAGATATAAACCAATAAAAAATATGATGTATTATTTATTAGGCGATAACGAGGTGATATTAAGGCCCAAAATCCACACTCTATTGAGTAACACTACGAAACTCGGATTGGAAGTAACATCAATAAAACTAAATATATGTTCACAAATAGAAATAAATTATATAATGGAAATAGACCATAATAAATAAGAAATTTTGAAGAAGTGGCTGAATTGAAATATCTAGGAACAATAATTACAAACAGGAATGAGATGCACATAAAAATTGAACATAGGCTTAATTCTGGAAATGCCTGTTATTATACTTTACAGGGACTCCTGTCGTCCCAACTTCTCACTTAAAATAGGCCTAAATAAATAAACTGAAAATATATAAAACAGTTATTTTCCTAGTTATATCATATGCATGCGAAACATGACACTTATTTTAAGGGAGGGGTAAATTTACGAGTATTTTAGAATTAGTTCTTAGAAAAAGAATTGAACCAAAGAAGAATAAACAGGCGAATGGAGAAGATTACGTAACAATTAGCTACATGATTTTTATGGGAAACCAAATATGATAGGAACAGTTAATTTTCGTAGACTGCGATGGGCGGAACATGTAGTAGCTACGAATGGGGAATGAAATAAGGGCTTGAAAACAACGAAAACCAGAGGAAAAGCCCCCGGCAGGTTGGCCAAGAGTGATGTGGGAGAATAAAATTAATCTTGATTTCAGGGAAAATAGTTTATACAGGAGAAGATTGGAAAATAATAGTTCAGGGAAGGATTGTATGGAGTGCTTATGTCTGCCCAGCATGAACCTATAGGTTAGATAGTGCCACTTAGTTAGTTGTACGTATGTATATACTTATATATGACAGGAAAAGAACACCTGAACCAGAATTTGGACCCGAGACCTCTTATTCTACACGTTACCGATACCATTTCGCTATTCAGGCTCCCAGTGCAAATATTAATTTTTCTTTACTTATGTATGATTCTCTATCATAACAGGCAGCGGGACTTCGGTCTCATTTGCATCTTAAGGCTTCTATAACAATAAAGTATTTAATGAGGCTAATAAACTTTATAGCAGTGACCATTTTATCAATATATATATAAGAATTTCGTGTCACGTATGTTGTTGTCTCCGCGTAATGGAATCCTAAAACTACTGAACCGATTTTAATAAAATGTTGCACACTGTGTGCAGTTTGATCCAACTAGGGCAGTTTATAACTAAATTTATAGTCGCATTATTTGTTATTGCAAATTATTTATTTATTATTTAACAAAGAGTTATAATTATCTGTGAGTTCCATACGATTCTAACAGATGGCGCTGTAAGGTAGTTATAATTATCTGTGAGTTCTATACGATTCTAACAGATGGCGTTGTAAGGTAGTTATAATTATCTGTGAGTTCTATACGATTCTAACAGATGGCGGTGTAAGGTAATTTGGTAAGGTAATTGGTTTATTATTTAAACAAAGAGAGATTCCAGATGGCTGTGCTTCTTTGATGCAAAACGGCGATTTTCCAAATTGAATTACAAATATTGATTATTTCATAATTTAAGTGTGTTCATGTGTTTATTTTATTTTCAATATTATTAATTTCGTGTGTAAGTATTAGTTTTAAGTAATCTGGCTGAAAGACAACAACTTAATTTAAATTTTTAACGTATTCATTAGCCACAGCAACGCGTGCCGGGACTTCTAGCATTATATATATACACACACACACACACACACATATGAATTTAAATTACAAACTGATAAAATAAGAAACAGTGTAATTAAACAAAAGGTGAATGTTCAGGCTTCAATTGGACGATGTTATGCATCAACCGGATAAGCGACATTGTTTAAAAATGGCATTTTATTATAATCTGTTGTATGGCTCATGAAGTAGGTGTACTCACACTTTTAGCGCCAAATCTTTAAATATAGCCTAATTTTTAAAGAAATGTGTAAATGCCATCAGTCCTATCAGAGATTCTGTGTTTTGTAACAAACGTGTATGAAACCAGATCTTCATAAATGTAATCTAAATTTTGTATTATGCAGTTAAGCGCCAAGCATACCCGCTCTTAGATTGTTGTTGCATAACTGTCAAATATGAAAAATAACAACTTATAAAATCCAGTATTGTTAGTTTGGCGTTACAATAAATAGTGAAGATTAACTTAAATTTATTTTTGTTAGAACTTACATAATAACGCATATCCAGTTGATGCATAACACCGACCAATTTGGATTTCATAAAAAAAACGAAGAATTAAAAATTATATTGAACCGAAAGTGTGTTTTTCGGCTCATTATTGTAGCGTCGTTCTCCTCCCTGTGTGGCGTGAGGTATGGTGTGGTTCTTTCTATTGTAAGAGTATCGTTATTTATTTGTTTATATTTTTGTTTATTGAATGATCAAAATGTCTTTGTTAATTTGTTTTTTACTTCAGACAACTTGTTTCTATTAAAGGTCATCTTTTATACAAATTTATCTGCTACTTCATTGATGTGAAACGTAGTTGTTTACAATCCCTATACGGAAATTCACTCACGTGGAAGATTATTTTCCAGCTCCCTTGCTATTTTGCTGTTTAGCTTTCTTGAATGACAATTATTGTCATTTTCACTCACTCTATGTATTTGAGAATCATTATTTATGTCAATATATATCTGAGAGAGAAAGATGAATCGATTGCTGCCTTCTATGGGCCCAAGGCAAGCAACTTTGTGATTGATAACCTTGCAGGAAAGCAGATCCACGTTAATAGAGGCAGCAGCAACAAAACCCGATCCCGGATAAATGGTAGTTTGCGTGGTTAATCTAAAACTCCACAAATGGTTGCGCAGAAGCGTGGTTTATTAATAGTGGTTATTTCGCGCCCCGCGCAATATGGTTATTTAAAAAGAATGACGGAAGACAGATTCCTAAGCAGAAACTAAAAAAGGTGCAACTTGGTAAAGAAGAGAAGAGGACGGCCAACAATAACTTCAATGATAGAGTTTTGATCACAATGAGGGGGGAAATGGATTGGACAAAGGAGATTAGAATGACAGAAGCATAAAGTGGAGAATGGCAGATTAATTGGGTGCAGGAAGATGTAAAACCAGCTAAATAATTATATATCGTATTTCATTCCGCACACACTATTTTTTCCCCTTTTGGTTGTAAAAGCAATTACAAATATTATTATTTTTTAATTTATGATGTGGAACCCGTGCCTTATTGAGCTAGAACAGGCCTCAAGATATCGATAAACATGGTAATGATTTCTTATGTCAACAATTAATTTCATTACTACAGCTTTATTTAAAGATATTTATTGATTTATTTATCTTATTTACGACAATAAAAAAATAAATACAATACTCTTACTATTTATTTTTATATTTATACATTTAGGCCCAGTGCGGCACGGGTAATATTAATTTATTGTAATGAAATTTGAAAACAATATCAAAATGAGCCAAAAATTGGAGGTTGTGTGCGTGTGAAATCAGATAACATTGTTAATTCCATCTCTCCAAAATAAGGACCATCCATATTTCGACTTTTCGTATTTCATTACGCACGCCCTCTATTTTTTCCGTTGATTGTTAGAAGTAATTTAAACTCCATTTTGTTGAAACTTAAGATGAGTAATCCATGCCGCATTGTCAAAATTTTTAATTATATCCCTCTAAATCAGGACCACCCACAATAACTATACAGTACAGTAAAACTTGTTTAAATCCGGAAGGTGAATAATGCGGAAATTTGTCCCAATGTGAACCAAATTTATTGGTCCTGCAAAATAATAGTAATTTTACATCTATTTCTTTTGTATAATACGGAATTTGCAAAACGCAGAAACAGAAGGATATGTTCTACACAATTCATAACAAAATGTTTATACGGAGGAGAGATAGAATGAGAAATAAATTAATTTTCCGCTTCATTGAATTCTCGTTAGGCGAATTAACATAAGTGATGATTCCTGTAGCCCGCACCGGGTGAAGTAGAGTTTCTACCTGTATCTGGAATTTTCTTTCTGCCTCACTGCCACCTCATTGCGAAATATAAGTCCGTTTAAAAAATATTTGGCGTGTGATGTGTCTTACAAATAATCAATGCACTGTAAAATCTTAAATTAGTTTAATATCTGAGACCGATTGTGTACGTATCTTTCGCAGGTTAGCGTTCTGAATTTACGGAATAAAGATGACTAAATCGTATGTATCATTGTCATTAAACGAAAAAGTGAAAGTGATTAAAGATAAAGAAAAACAAACTCTCAGTACGCGAAATATTGACTAAATTAAATTGTGGAAAAACCCAAGTTTGTGAGATTTTAAAACGCAAAGAAAAAATAACGAATGAATGGATGCAAGGAAATGGGGTCAATGAAGAGAAAAAAATAAATAAGTGAATAAAAAATGAAGAAATCAACGAGTTGTTGTTTTACAAGTCCAGAATCAAAATATCTCCAAATTTCGGGACCAATGCTCCAAAATCGAGCTCTAGCTGTTGCTATATCCCTAGGGAATAACGATTTCAAGGCATCTTCAGGTTGGTTGTGGACAGTTTTAAAAGACGACATAATGAAGTGTGAATGAAATTTGCGGGGAATCAAAGGATATGGACGAAAGTATAGTTAGTGTGTGGAAACCGAAACTGAATACTTTAATTTCAGGATACGCGCCTAAGAGACTTTTTTTTTAACGCTGACGAAACGGGACTGTTTTTTCGTGCGTTACCGTGAAGTCACTCATATATACTATACATCACTTTCCATCGGCAGCGGAACTACAATTAATCCAAGGTATATAAAAATACATATACGGTGCTCTATAATCTATGATTGGTTAATATATTTTTTATAATGCGGAATGTTGCCTAATGTGGAAAAAAAATATTGGCCCATGCGATTCCACTATGAACAATTTTTACAGTATAAGGTAAAGAAGCTAAAGTGATCCCACTACAGGCCTTAGGAGGCCCATGGGATAGTAGGAGGTTAAGGCTCCCATATTTACTAGACAATCGGCACTTGATATCAGCGGGTTGTCAGTCCTGTGTGAAGGTCGCCTTTACACCCAGAACAAGCGTCTGGAACTCATTTTCCGTTATATATATAAAGCCCAATTCTAATTGCAACTACGTAAAATTGCACATAGGAAACCGATCCAATTCAATAAAAGTAAGGGACCAGCCTCATGGGCTAGTGGTCAGCGTTTCTGACTACAGTTCATGAGGTCCCGGGTTCGATTCCCGGTCAAACCATAGTATTTTTTTCCTTGAAGGAGATTATTCCTATGGTTGCCCACGGTCTTGAATTTGAGTTTAAGTTTAGGTTAAGAACTCTCCTGGCGCTTCATTATCATTTATCATCCAACATATCATCGGAGTAATGTAATTGCCCCTTCCAGGTGTCCCAACCTACGAAATGGATTACCAATTCCTCCAATGCCAGGGAGAAAGCCAGAGAAATATCATAATAGACAACTAGTGGCATCAGACAAAATAAATAAATAAATAAATAAAAGTAAGGAGAAGAGAAAAATAAAAACCTTCTCATGAAAAATGGACATCATTATGTGGGGTCTTTTCATATCAGGTAACTTAATTGATTTTCATATAAATAAAATAAAGCTGAATGTCATGGTATTTGTTTATTGTTCAGATTGTCAATATTATATTAAAGAAACGCTTTTATGATGTGACGATCTGCATTCATATTACAGTACTGTCAACTGAACGGAACAATGCTCTTGCCGCATGATGGCGCGCATTGTTGTCTATTTACGCAAGTTTCCATCGCGTCTTTATCTCGCCCTTCATTTTTCTTTCATACTCCATTACGGAAATTGTTGTAGACTTTCTTTCTATAGATTAAAATATGTTTACATTAAAACCTTGTACAAGGAAATTCTTGACATATTTTTCAAAGATAATATAGTTATTTAACAATCCTGTGCATGATAGAAATCAAAATATATATACACACATTTCTGATATCAATACCAGACATACGTACATCAGTCCATAACTGAATAAATAGAAAACTCACTGGCACCATCAAACCCGTAGATTAATAGCCGTGCGGACATAAATCTCCATATATCCTTATCCCCAGCTGATTTTTTCCAATCATCCCCTCTGTATAATTCACCCCTTTACACTTCTTTCTGTGCCTAAATATTTATTTCCCTTCTCCACTCGTCCCTATCAATCCACGTCATTATCCTCCGGACCACTTGTTCTCTTTTCAGAACTTATTTCTTGCATAATAACAATAACAACAATAATAAATATAATAATAAATAATAATAATAATAATAATAATATAATAATAATAATAATAATAATAATAATAATAATAATAATAAAGTAATAATAACTTATTTATATATAGATTTTTAATGTTTACACAACTTTCTGTGCCTGAAGTATTATTTTTCTTCTCCACTCGTCTCTATGAATCCAAATAATAATAATAATAATAATAATAATAATAATAATAACAATAGTAACAATAATAATAACCTATATCATTTTAAGTAATTGGCTTGGTAAGCAAAATACAATGTATTTGTCCAATGCCACAAAGTTGTCTTTTATGACATTTTTTACTTTCTCCCCTGGCACCGGCAGGAATTTTTAATCCATTTTTCTTAGGTTGGGGCACTCGGAAGGCAGAATTAAGTTACCCCTATGATATAATGATGATAAATGATAAAAGCACCAGGATAGTCGTTACCAAAAGCTCCAAGCGAGACAGGCCTAAAAGCCCTTGGCCTACCAGCCGGCTGCTAGCCTCACACCCGCATGTGTTAATCACAGAGGTAGACGATAATCTAGCCTTTGTAGGGGTGACATGTGGTTAGCATGTCGGGTTCCCCAGCCGTTATAGCTGGTCTTCTCAACCTGGAGTCGCTACTTATTGTAGCTACCCAAATGCCTCACGATGCTGGGAGCACCGGTCCCATACAGGCCGAAATTCCATGAGAAAATTTCTTCCTCCGTAGCTACTCGAACCAGTGCAAGTCCCGTAGCTCTGCTCCAAGGTTACTTGCCTTAACCACTCTGCTATGGCTCGGGACTTCCTTAACCTAAACTTAACCTAAATTCCAGACCATGGGCAACCACAGGAATAATTATTTTAAGACAAAATGCCTATGGTCTGACCGGGAATCGAACCCCTGACCTCATGAACTGTAGTCAGTAACACTGAACACTAGTCCATGAGCTGATAAAAGAATAATAAAAATATATTCAGAACATGATTATGTTATGTAGAATGATTATGATGGCCAATTTATGTTGAGGGCTAGTTGGGCATTAAAGTTTCCCGACATGTGTTTTACAGGTGAGGAAAAATCCAGAAAATCCTCACCCGCAAAAATTGTCCCGACCGGAAATCGTACCCGGGCTCCCAGTGTATAAGGCAACGACATTACCTCGTGACCATAGTAGTGAACAGTGTAACATGTTAATGATTAATATTACAATTAGTTAAAATGATTATGCACTCACATTGTACGCAGGTGTGTTGTGTGTAGAATTAAATTAAATAGCAGCCTCATCTGACCACATTATCATAAGTAATGCCACGAGTGATTTCCAATTATCGAATAATTCACGACTCACGAAGTGAGAAGTGAATTTATCTAGAGAATTTGGAAATCAAGAGTGGCATTTGTTCGGACTATTTAACGAATAAAATTAAGCTCTTTTCTCACAAATCATTGTTTAACTATAGTTATTTTAAAATGTTTATATATTTAATGTAAACGCGATGTTTGAAAATAAATAAGAAATGTGAGGTTATGTTCATTCACTGCTGCTTGATCATATTATTTATTGCCAAATAAGATCGCAATATTGTAAGAATGCACCCAAGTGCATCAAACTATATATCGTAATCAACATTACGGGTTAGTCATTTATTTTTTAGTAAAAACACAGTAAAATCAAGGAATCTTTTCATTATTTGCTATATTCAAATCTATTTGGCTGGAGAAAAATAATGCTTTGACCTGTTCAGAACATTAAAAAGGAGAGCTTCCTTTGTGGCGTGCGCGGGTGAGGGAACTAGTTTAACCTCTCTAATAAACCACGCTTCTGGCAAACATTTGTGGCGTATTAATAACCCACGCTGACTGCTACCATTTATGCGGTCGGGGAAATATATAATTACTACAAATTTAACCATGCCAACCACCAATTTAATCCGGAATCGGGTTTTGTTGCTGCTGCCTCTATTAACGTGGATCTGCTTTCCTGCAAGGTTATCAATCACAAAGTTGCTTGCCTTGGGCCCATAGAAGGCAGCAATCGATTCATCTTTCTTTCTCAGATATATTAACATAAATAAATAATGATTCTGAAATACATAGAGTGAGTGAAAATGACAATAATTGTCATTCAAGAAAGCTAAACAGCAAAATAGCAAGGGAGCTGGAAATAATTTCCTACGTGAGTGAATTTCCGTATAGGATTGTAAAACAACTACGTGCACATCAACGAAGTAGCAGATAAATTGTATAAAAGATGGCATTTAATAGAAACAAGTTGTCTGAAGTAAAAAAACAATTAAGAAAGACATTTCGATCATTCAATAAACAAAAATATAAACAAATAAATAACGATTCTCTTACAATAGAAAGAACCACACCATACCTCACGCCACACTCATGCTAACATCCGAACCAGGGGCGGCTTCTTCCCTGGTCTGCCGGACCAACTAAACCACGCCGCTTCTCGGCTTCAGACGAGCTTGTCCATTAGAGCTCCAATCGCATCGCGGACTGGATGCTGATTCAAACCTTCAATCTGCTTGAAACAACTGAACGATGAATGCTTGAATGATTGAATGATAACGTTCTGCCAGTGCACCACGTATATGAAGGTTCCGAGGTAGAGGGGAGATGCGCCGTAGACATTGCGCAGCGGGAAGGGTAAAGAGTAAGAGAAGGGGGGTAAAATACAAGGAGAAAGGGATATTGGCATAATTCATAAATATTCCAGTCTAGGGAGGAGAACGACGCTACAATAATGAGCCGAAAAACACACTTTCGGTTCACCTTTATCACAAAAGCAGGAGAGCTGATTGAAGAGGAAATCGATAAAGAGCGAGGTGAAACACGACTGCATGGTTGTAAAAACAACATTCATTGAAACGTGATGGTCATTGACTAGCATTTGGGACATGAGTTAAATAGTCATAAGTAATGCCACGAGTGATTTCTCATTTATCTAGAGAGTTTGGAAATAAAGTGTGGCATTTTTTTAGGACTATTTAACGAATAAAATTAAACTGTTTACTCACAAATCATTATTTAAATATAGTTATTTTGAAATATTTATATATTTAATGTAAACGGCGATGTTTGAAAACAAATGAGAAACGATTGGTAGGCTTCACTTGCTTCTTTTTTTTTTTTTTGTTCGTCATATCATATCATATCATATCATATCATATTATTTATTGCCAAATCATATCATATTATTTATTGCCAAAGGAATGCAATATTGTAAGAATGCACTCTAGTGGAGAAAAAATTAAACACATCAAACTGTATATTAATTAATTTCTGATCCTATCATGTAAATATTACAATTATATTTTTCTGGGAAAAAAATACATTTAAGAAAGTGCAAACAGTGGTTTCTTTTTTTTTTTTTTGGTGGTATAATCAATTGCTACAAATGTTTTTTATATTAACTCCCGCTTGCGGTATGTGTTGACATTCATGCACTATATATACAATCTGGTAGCCGTATTTCTTAGTGGAGTCAGTCACTGCAAAATAAATGCTATGACCTATTCAAGAATGTTTAAAAGGAGGTGCTTTCTTCTTATTATGATAAACTTTAATTGGTAAATTCTAGGCGAAACACGACTGTGATTGGTTGTAAATAAAAAATCATTGAAATGTGATTGGACATTGACTCCCATTTGGGGCATGAGTTAAATAGTCATAAGTAATGCCATGAGTGATTTCCAATTTATCTAAAGGATATTATAATCAAGAGTGGCATTTGTTAGGACTACTTAACGAATAAAATTAAACTATTTACTCAAAAATCATTATTTAAATAAAGTTATTTTAAAATATTTACATATTTAATGTAAACGGCGATGTTTCAAAACAAATGAGAAAACGTTTGTTATGCTTCATTTGGTCATCACTGCAACCAGATCATATTATTTATTGCCAAAAGATCGCAATATTGTAAGAATACACCATGGTGGAGAAAAATGAAACACATCAAACTGTTTATAACCAACGTTGTAGGTTATTAATTAATTTCTGATGTCCTACGATGTAAATTATATTTTTCTGGAACGTAAATTCCTGGGAAATAATACGTTTAAGAAAGTGCAAACAGTGCTTTCTTTTTTTTTGTGGTATAATCAATTGCTATGAATTGTTTTCTATTATATCTCGCAAGCAGAATCTGGTTACATTCGTGCACTATATATATACAATCTGGGAGTCCGTTGATAAAATGAAAGTGATAAAATGAAAATGATAAAATCGAGGTGAAAAAGACTGTGATTGGTTGTAAATCAAAATTCATTGATATGTGATTGGTCATTGACAGCCATTTGCGGTATGAGTTAAATAGTCATAAGTAATGTCACGAGTGATTTTCTAATTATCTAGAGGATTTGGAAATCAAGAGTGGCATTTGTTAGGACTATTTAACGAATAAAATTAATCTGTTTACTCACAAATCATTATTTAAATAAAGTTACTTTAAAATATTTACATATTTATTGTAAACGGCGATGTTGGAAAACAAATGAGAAATGTTAGGCTATGTTTCATTTGTTCATCCACTGCAACTAGAACATATTGTTTATTCCTAAATAGGATCACAATATTGTAAGAAAGCACCCAAGTGGAGAAAAAATGAAACACATCAAACTGTAAATTATAACCGACATTACAAATTATTAATTATTTTTTAGGAAACAACTCGGTAAAATCACTATAAATATTAAATGTGTAGTTTGAAGGAATCTGTTCATTATTTGCTATATTCAAAGTATTTGTTGGAGAGTCAGTCACTGCAAAATAATGCTCTGACCTATTCAGAATATTAAATATGAGGAGCTTTCTTTATTTTGGTAAACACAATTCGATAAATAGCGAGGTGAAACACGACTGTCATTGGTTGTAAAACAAAATTCATTGAAACGTGATTGGTCATTGACTTCCATTTGGAGCACGAGTTAAATAGTCATAGATATGGTTCTGTCGTGTAATATAAAGAGCTTTATCACAGCCAAAACGCATTGTATGGGCAAACCTACTTGTTACTAGATAGAATTGTAATACAATGTAACACTGCTATAAGATAAAAAAAATAGGTTACTTTTGAAATTACGACTTAATTTAAAAGAGTCTCCTGTCAAGTCAACTATATGTTGCCAAATAACTGTGAGCTACACGATCTTAACAGGAAATTCCAGATATACAATATTAAGAACAGTTAAATCTAGTAGACAACAATGGATAGAACATGTGTCAGAAATGGGAATGTAAGAGGGGCGTGGAAGCTTCTTGTAGGTAAACCATAGGGAAAGCGACCAGTTGGTAGACCAAGAATGAGGTGGAAGAATAATCATCATCATCATCACTCCAGGGATTAGGCGATTGCCAGTTCCGACTTCATATTGCATCAGCCCAACGTCTTCTAGGTCTTCCAACATCACGCCTTCCTCTTGCTTGATAATTTCTGGCTAACAATGGATTTCTCTCCTTACTCATTCTGGAAGAATAATACTAACAATAATTTGAGGAAAGTAGATTGATTATACAGGGATTGACTGGAAAACATTAGCTCAGAATACGGATGTATGGAGAGCTTTTGACAGCGCGGCTATCAACCTATGGGTTCGATATTGTCAGTGAGTTAGACTAATATAAAACATATAATTTCAATGAATATTAATCTGACAATCGTGAACTCAATTCACGTAATACGACACAAATAGATGGAAAGCTCTGCGGCCATCACTTAAGTGTTGGCGGTGAGCAATCAATTTTGGTTCTCCTTTATAGGCAGAACCCCGGGTTCCTGTAAAATACATTAGCTCCGGTTTAAATTTTGAATTTCAATTTAAAAGTGAAGTCGGAAGCAGACCTTATGGGGTTCTATTCCAGCATTTGCTCTTGGATTGAGGGAAACCGCTTAAAGCCTCAATCGGAGTAGTCGATCACGCGGGATCTTGCCAAGTTTGCCTTTCGGATGATTCTATATTGAGGGCCAAAAGCGGACATTAGGCTTTTCTTTATTTAAATATAATCCTTTTACATTTCAAGTTATTACAATTATTTATTCAATTATGGTAATGTGTATTTTTTTAAATTTATTCTTCAGTTTTTGTTCCTGTTCTCTCTGTTGTTTGTCTCGTGATTTGTTTCTCTGGAACTGGTGGGATGTACCTGTGGCAGTGGGAGTAGTTTTTAATCTGTTGTATTAATATATTGACACATTGTATTTCAATGGTCCACCGCTATGGGCTCGAGGTAGCGTGCTGCCTTGTCACGCAGCGGGCCCGGGTTCGATCCCCGGTCGGGGCAGTTTTTCTGGGTGAGGTTTTTATCGGGGTTTTTCCTCACCTGTAAGACAATTGTCAGGAAAACGTTAAGGCCCAAACGGTCCCCGAAATCATATGGCCATCATCATCATCCTTATCATTATCACTATCATCCTTATCATCATCCTATCATCCTTCACGCGGTGTGGAAATCAACGGGAAGCTACCACACCTATAATTCCCTAGTAAAGCTGCAAGCATAGCGTGAAAATGCTATGATTGCAGTGAAGGGCCTGCCTTCGGGCAGAATTACTATGGATGGAAATTTCAAGGGTTATAATTACGATTGTGTAATTTAGGATAGGGTTTATGTGTGTGTGTGTGTGTGTGTGGTGTGTGTGTGGTGTGTGTGTGTGTGGTGTGTGTGTGTGTGCCCTATCAACTTTCACCGGCCAAGTGTTATCTAGAATCCTTTTTGGACGCTTGCGTTTGTTGTTGGCTGTTTCAACGGTTCCCAGCGATGCCATGAGTGGATTATCATGACCTCCACATGTATTATAAAATTTAAGAGTCATTCCTTTCAGAATCTGAAAAAATTTACAAAGAGCTATACATCAATTTAATATAAATGCCAGAAAATACAATATGGAAATTAACACGAATAAGACAAAATGCTTAACAATATCAAAAGAACCTGTAAGATGCAAATTAGAAGTGGAAAGAAAAATTATAGAACAAGTGTCAGAATTTAATTATTTAAGTGTATTAATAACAAACACTAAAAATTTAATAAAATAAGTAAAGAAAGAAGCTGATAAAGGCAGCACAAATATCAGGATCTATGAAAGATTTAATTTGGCGCAACGAACATATGTCAATAGAAAGCAAAACCCGCATATACAAAACGATAGTTCGACCAATTATCGTATATGGAGCAGAAACTAGGGCTGATACAACAAAAACTAAACAAATAATAAGCACATGCGAAATGAAAATCTTAAGAACTATTCAGGGGAAAACATTATTTGATAAACTACACAACACAGAAATTAGGGACAAATGCCATATTCAAGACATAACCAAATTTATTATAGGTAGACGAAAATATTGGAAGGGTCATATAGAAAGAATGGAAGAAAAACCTGTTTGCAAAAAGAGCTAAAGAAGATAGACCAATGAACGGGAGAAGAACAAGAGGAAGACCAGCCAAGAGATGGTTTGACAGTGAATGCACATCCAATACGTCTTCCTCCGAGGAATGATTTTGTAAATAAACAGGATGAAAATCCTACAAATTAAGTTTAAGAAGAAGAAGAAGAAGCTTTTAATATACTCTTCGATTGTTTCTACACCCGTTTGATCGTGCAATATGACGACCGGTGAATACAACACCCTGTGTTTTACATTTCTGAATTAATTTGCTAATCGAATATTCTGAATCTTCGTTTTGCCAATAACTATCATGCTAATATGATTATTTACATGCCATATTTACATTAACCAATAAACATCCTTTCAAACGTAGTACTAATTAATTAAGCTTTTATAACAAATTGTATGAATATCATTGTCCCTCTTTCACAAGATATTGTTTCAAACATCTGTTAATATTCATAAACTGTGATAACAACATGACTGGAATAACAGGAACTATATAAACTAAGCGAATTCTTCTGAAGTCCAATATTCCTGGTTTAGATTATATATCGTCATATAGAGTGATATAAGTATTACATATTTCTAGGGATTGTAGAGGGGACTTAGTAGATAAAGTTTTGATGAAGAACCTATGTCCGGAAACATACCATTTTTATGTAACATATGTTTGAAGATCGAAACACAATAGGCTGATATCGTGTGTCTTGTGTTTCAGAATAAGTATTATAGACTTTTAGGTGTTGTATTACAAGTGTGGTTCCATGTGGGCACCCTGTCTTTCGTTGCACAAACTGTACATGTGACGCATGTTTTTATACACGTGCCCCACAAGACCTAGTATGTGCTCAATAAAATTTCAGCTGCCGCCAGAATTCGTGCAAGAAGATCTTCCTCCGACTCGACGGGCGTATACAACCCCTCGAAGTATGTAATACTTCTGAAAAACAAGACAGACGATATTAATACATTGTGTGTCGGGCTTCGAACTTATTTTACATCGAAATTGTACGCTTCCGGACATGGGTTCCTTATCAAAACTTTATCTACTAAGTCCCCTCTAAAACTCCCAGAAGTCTGTAATACTTATTCTGAACCATCCTGTATATTATTTTGACGATATTATGCATCAACCGGCTAAGCGTCATTTTTTTAAAAATTGTGATTTTTTTGTCATCTGTTGTACTAGCTCACGAAGGGTACGCACACTTTTAGCGCCAAATCTTTAAATAAAGCCTTATTATTAACAAAAATGTAAACGCCATTAGTCCTATCAGAAATTCTGTGTTTTGCGACAAATGGTCATGAAACCAGATCTTCATAAATGCGTGTCTAAATTTGCATCAAGCAGCTAAGCGCCAAATGTTCCCGCTCTTGATTGTACGTATTATGCACAACTGTCAAAGGAAAATAACTTGCAATATCCAGTATTGTTAGTTTGGTGCTAAATGAATAATGAAGATTGGCTTAAACTTTAAAAGTTTTTTTTCTCAAAATTTACATAATGGCGCATAGCCGTTTGAAGAATAACACCGTCCAATTGGAGGAACTAATTTTTATTTAGTTAAATTGATAATAAAAAATGTGTTATCCCAGTTAAAGGTTCTGCTTATTCAAGAGTTCGTTGACGTTTCGATTTCCTTGTGAGAGATCATTCTCAAGGCTCAGTTTATATTTATCAACCGTAATAGAAATCCATACGTCATATATAATAAAAACCAATCCATTAAATCCATGTTTGATATGTAGTAAGGTTTTGAAAATGATCTCTCACAAGGAGATAGAAACGTCGACTAACTCCTGAATAAAAAGAACTTTGACTGGGAAACGACTTTATTAAAATTAATTTAGCTATATAAACTACTCCCAGATAACAATATAAATGAATACGTAATAAATTTTTGGGGGATTCTCAACAACATGTGACGCGAAAAAAAAATGTTTAAAGTACCAATCATACATCATGCGCATGCGCCAACAAACGCGAAGTGATTTGCACTATGAAATCACGGGAAGCTGCCAACATATACACGATATTTAACGAACCTAAAAGCTAGCCTAACGTAATTTAAATACTCTAACCTGTGAAAGACTAACCTAAAAGCTATCCCAACGCAACTCTAACCTGTGAAATAATTCAACGACCAAAAATAAATACTATGTTCTGCAATTCTGAAGTATATGTGTACAGTTAATTAGTACATGCTCTATGTTGGCTGCACTGGAACACGACCTTGTTTTTGCTTAGAATATTCGTTAAAATCAAACAGCTGCCACCTCTTCATGTATGTAATTAAATATCATAGAAAAAATATTGAAATAATCGTTAGAAAAAATATAAAAATCATTGTAAATGATGAGAAATAATTTGAAAAATGGAACCCTAAGAATAAATTTTGACAGGAATTGTAAAGAATAGCCAATTTTTTATGTCAACGTATTTAAAAGTGTCGGATTGGAGTGAAAAACATCATGCACAACCATAACTGATATGCAAATTGTTGGATATTTTGACAGGAATTCAAATAATATCTATGAAATAAATTAATTTGATTCTTGAAGAAAATCCGTATTATATTTTTTTAAAATAAAACTACATAAGTTTTATATGATTATCATAAGTAATGCCACGAGTGATTTCCAAATTATCGATAAATTCACGACTCACGAAGTGAGGAGTGAATTTATCTAGAGAATTTGGAAATCAAGAGTGGCATTTGTTAGGACTATTTAACGAATAAAATTAAGCTGTTTACTCACAAATCATTATTTATATAGTTATTTTAAAATATTTATATATTTAATGTAAACGGCGATGTTTGAAAACAAATGAGAAACGTTAGGTATCGCTTCTTGCTTTTTGTTTATCACTGCAACCAGATCATACTATTTATTGCCAAAGGAACGCAATATTGTAAAGATGCTCTCTAGTGGAGAAAAAAGGAAACACATAATCTGTATTTCAGCATTTTTGATGTCGTCGTATGATGTAAATATGACAATTATATTTTCTCGATTAGTACCTGGGAAAAAATACATTTAAGAAAGTGCAAACAGTGGTTTCTTTTTTGGTGGTATAATCAATTGCTACAAATGTTGACATTTAAGCACTATTATATACCAATCTGGTAGCCGTATTTGTTAATAGGCTCAGTCACTGCAAATAACGGTCAGACCTGTTCAGAATATTAAAAAGGAGGAGCTTTGTTTAATATATGATAATCCTAACACTGATAAATATTTCGTGAAACACGACTCTGATTGGGGGTGTAAAACAGGGAATCATGAAAGTGATTGGTCATTGACTCCCATTTGGGGCATGAGTTAAATAGTCATAAATATTTAATTCATTTAAGCTTCGTAACACTTGTTTGAATACACTGTACTTTCACCGGACGAATGTCATAGATACAAATACATTTTCTATTTATGTGTATATCATAACTGTTTTTACTCATAAATGTAACATTTATTTTTACTTACGGCAATCGTCTGATGGAAATTGAAACAGCTGTTACGAATGTTAAATAAAATAAATAGTTATGAAAATAATATAAATCTTTGATAGTTTTATTTGTTAAATATAATATCTATTAATTCATTTTTCATTACTTTATAAACTAACTATAACTCGCTGGCATTATCGAACCCGTAGATTCATGCCCGTGCGGACATAAGCTCTCCATAGGTCCCTATCCAGCTAATGTTTTCCAATCATCCCTTGTACAATGTACCTTCCTCAAATCAGTGTTAATATTATTCTCCCATCACATTATTTTCTACCAAATGGAGGTTTTCTTCTGGTTTTCCTACAAGAAAATTTCTACGTCCCTCTTTCATTTCCCATTCGTGCCACATGTCCTGTTCATCGCAGTCTACGAGACTTCTTAAACTGTACCATGTATGTCGACTAAAAGAATCTATTAGTTTTATTTGAGTATTTTTTTCATAATATGAACGGCACTAATATATTTATCCACCTACTTGCATATCAAGTTATCTTGTAAAAGACAGTGTTGACGTCATCAAGAATATTGCATTACAAAGAGATGGATGACGCCATTGGAACTCGTTGGAAAATGGAAAATATTAAATAGACAGTATTCTGCAGCTTGGCTGGATGAAAGGTGATATTTTATCTGAAAAGTCATTTTAGCATCTAAATTTTTGTTAGAGAATTCCGAAGGAATGAAACTATTGATCTTGTTCTCATGAAACTATTTTTGAAAATGTTTACGCATCTTCACAATCCCATCTAAAAGACAACAAAAATGCCATTATCAAAATTCATCTTCTTCCTCTTCTTCATCACGGTTTAGGCTTATTTACTAGTCTGTTCTGGTTCCAAATTGCTGCTGCTTCCATCTTTCTTTTTTTCTTTGGTATCAAAATTCATATATATATTTGATAGTGCTAGTGAGTTATATATATATAACTCACTGGCACTATCGAATCCGTAGGTTCAAGGTCACTCGCACGTAAGCTCTTCACACATCCCTATCCTGAGCTAATGTAACATATCCTGTCCATTGCAGTCTAAGAGACTTGACTGTTATTATATCTGATTTCCTATAAAGATCATGTAATCTTCTCCATGCATCTGTCTGTTCACCTTTCTTCGGTCCAAAATTTTTCCTAAGAACCTTATTTTAAATATTTGTAGTATTTTCTCCTCCCTTAAAAGTAAGAGTTTATGTTTCGCGTCCATATAACTGGGAGAATAACATGTGTGTGTGCGTGTCCGTAAATGCTCTATCGACCGAATTTTTTGTTACATCGAAACCAAACTTGGCATGTAGCAATTGATTAAAGAAATAAGATATAGAGATCGTTAATCAGCATAGTTGGGTCATTAGGTGTAGGAATTCAATATATGCCGTAGTTCCTCCATTTTATAATAGCCTACTAATTCGCAGGCACTACAGAACCAATAGGTTACTTATTCAAATGTTCCACTTGTGACGTCATGTATCCATTCCATTAAGTAATATACAGTGAACTGCCAGTAAAGCCCTAGGAGTAGTAGGAGATTAATGTTGCCACCTTTCTAAACAATAGGTACGTTTAGTCAGCCAAATTGTCGGTCTTGCTGAGGGTACTTTTACCCGCAGAACACAAATGTATATTTTTCAGATAGAGTCTGAGTATCTGATGTGGCCAAAAGATTTTTGCCAGTCTTCGTGTTCTACTTATACTTCACAAAATTAGTCATTTTGACCTGTTTTCGCATCAAGTGGGATCTAATGAATCTTCTCATCTAGTAAATGGGCTTCCAACACTTCTATGTCCTATTGGTTTGTACTTTAATAACAGCTGAGGGATTCTATGTGTAGGCATTCGTTTAACATGTTCATGCCAGTTGTTTCTCATATTGTCAATTCTACTTGTTAAATTAAAAATATTTAAGTCATTTCTAATATCTTCATTTCTTTTTCTGTCCAAAATTGCCACACCTGCTACTGAACATAAGAACATCATTTCTGCAATTTATATTTTTCTTCTTTCTAAACGGTTAAGAGTCCAATTCTCACTTGCATATGTTAAGACAGGCACTGCCATAATTTTGTAAAATTTAAATTGTATACTCCTAATTTTTTTTATTTTTCAATGTCCGTTTTATAGTGCCACGCATTCTTTGTAGAATGTTATAAACTTATTTAATTTAATGTTAATATATTCCTTCTGGCAGTACGACATATTGCATCCTAAATAATTGAAACTGTTCATCTATTATATTTTATTGTAATTAATGCTTATTTTACATCTCATATGTTTTTTTTTTTTTGCCAGATTAAAGATTTTACTATTCTTATCACATTTTGTCTCCCATAAAGACTACTGGTATGTCTACTCCATTCATCTGACTGTTCGTCTCTCTTTTGTCCAAACATTTTCATAAGAACTTTATTCTCAAACACTCGGATAACAAACTGCCTAACTAACTTATTGGCCCCATCTAAACCGCATGTTCATGATCGCGCGGACATAAGCTCTCCACATATCCCTCTTCTGAGCTAATGTTTTCCAATTATCCCATGTATAATCTGCTTCTCTTAAAACTAAGTTAATATTATTCTCCCCACCTCATTCTTGACCTGCCTACTTGGAGCTCTCCCGCTAGTTTCCCATCAAATAGTTTCCATGCACATTTTCATTCTCCATTCGTTCCATATGTCCTGCCCATCGCAGTCTATGAGACTTAACTTTTCTTATTATAGGCCTATATGTTTTTCATAAAGATCGTGTAGCTCACAGTTAAAATAGTCTTCTCCATTCACCTGTCTGTTCATTTATCTTTGGTACAACAATTTCCCTAAGAACTTTATTCTCAAATACTCGTGATACTTTATTCCCTTAAAGTAAGAGTCCTGTCTCGTGTCCATATTACTGGGAGAATAACAATTAATTATATATATATATATATATATAATATTAGTTTAATGTATTTTTAAGAGAAGTTCGGACGACAAGAGTCCCTGTAATGTATAATAGGCCCAAAATGCATTCCTGAATTGAGGCCTAAGTTTAATTATTTTCCTTCATCATATTCTTGTTCCAATTATTGTTTCCTAGGCATTTGAATTCAACCACTTCTTCAAAATTTCCCTCATTTGTCATTAACTGGCAATTTTACGTTATGTAATGTATGATTAATGTTGAACATATATTTATTTTTATTTATGTTTACTTCAAATCCCAATTTGTTAGTGTTACTCAAAAGAGTGTGGCGTGTTGGCCACAAACATTTTTCCTAAGAACTATTACTTTTTCAAATCCTCGTACAACAAAGTTGCCACTTACATACATTAGATTCCAGGCCACAATGTCTTAATGTTACTAAATCTAATACCCTGTATGAGTGTCCACCATCCCTATATGCACTGTCCCTAATTTATTTTTCTTTGTCGTTGTATGTGTTCACTATTCCGAGTAATATATCCCTTTTTTTTTTTTTTAGCATTATGTTTTTGAACACTGTAGTGGAGAAGCTGGCCATGAATGCATACGAAGACCGGTCGGAAGAAAGAGGGAGAACCAGAGTCCGCAAAAGGAACCCGCGAGTCAGGGAAACCGAGGACTGAGTTGGTCTTTTCATGGAGTCTTCCATAGATCAGTTGTTAAGAGACAGCTAAGATTCTGATCCATCATTTATTGCCTCCTCCGTTTCGCCTGCACCATACGGTAACGTTCTCCAAACTGCTGGCTGCACCCTGCCATTGGGGTCTTCAACCGTTTTCCCCATGGCTAGGGACCCTTACAAGGTATTATCAGCCGGCAGATCTGAACCAAGTTTTTAATGAGGTGTTACTTTCCTCCCCTCCTCCTTTCCTCATCCGGACTGGGATCGGCAATGGTGGAGATGGTATGGACATACAAATGAGAAGGGCCAAAGAAATAAAGTAGTATTGAGATATATACCCTCCTGGAAAAGGGAAACGTGTAGACCAAAGCGAACGTGAATGAAAGGGATACAACAGACAAACAGGAAAGAAGAGAAATAGAAACAGAAGCAGACACGCAAGACTTGTAAGTGTGGAAGAAAAAAAATGTATATTTAGGTTGAGATATCTATGTAAAATAACAGAAACAATCCTGAAATAATAATAAAAAAACTAAATCTAATGTGAATGTTGGCTTTAAGTTTTAAAAAAGTCCTAGTAATATATCGAGGTTGAGGAAGTTGAATCCTTCAATATATTTAAGAAGTATGGTTACAAAAAAACCGGAGGAAGAAGAAGAAATATAAAAAAGACGAATCTGTCTAGCAAAAGGAGCATTTGCGCAATTATCACCCCATATGGAATACCATGAACATATATTTGAAGACAAAAACTTACACTGTTCAACACCAACGTAAAATCAGTCCTACCTCTATAGTTGCGAAACAAGGAAAGTAACGGAAATAACAAATAAAAAGTTTGACAGACCATTGTAAAACGACGTCTGAGGCGTATTTAAATAGAAGATGGGCGGAAATAATATCAAATTAAAAACTGCGGAGAAAAAACCAACCAATCTGTCAACTTTTCACCAAAAAAAAAAACAAGAAGATTTTAATTGGAAAACCAGACGGAGCCATCGATAAAACTGCAATAGATTGGAATCCGCAAGGAATAAGAAAATAGGGACGGCCTAGGAAAACTTGGAAGCGTTTTCAGTAGAGGAGGAAGCAAAGGAAAGAGGGAAAAGCTGGGTAACAAGTGAAATAGCTGACTGGAAGCAGAGGTACACTGCAGGAACGTTACTGCGGTCCTATGTTTCCATTTAGGAATTACAGGAAATAAAAATAATTATTATAGCGTATTTAACTTCTTGGTAGGAAGTCTCTAAACATGAATATGATACTGCATATTTCGTATTATTATGCAATACACATCATTTTTTATAATGAGATTATAGTATACGCAGAATATTGCCACAAAATGGCTGTTTCATAACGTAAAAAATAATCTAAGTACCATTAAAAATATATCTAAAACCTTATATAAAAAAGTTGCAGTTAAAAATAATGATAGAATTTCATACTCACTTACCTAACAGTTAATTAACCAACAATCATTATCTGCAGCAAATTGTATCCAGTGTTCACGTCATAACGACTTTTTTTAATGATCAAGTATCTTATAACAAGAAGCTATTTTGTTACGTAATACAAGAGTTCACGGCAACGTCTAATTCTTTTCAGATCTTATTAATATATTTTCTCGAATCAAAGGAGGTAAAGAATTAAGATAGAGACTTTGTAAAAATACACAGAAAATATAGATATATTTTGGTAAAAAATACACAGAAAATAATATAATCTTACTATTACCTACAAGGCAACTGTCAACTATTGCATATCGAAATATACCTTGAAAGTTCTTTCGGAGAATGATGCACCAAGGCGGGTGTCCAAAAATGTATCAGCCTTTTTTAACTGCAAGGCATTAAAATCCAGCGCAAATATATCATTTAAACTAAAGGGAGGTAATACAACTAGCGAACTGATAAATTGGATAAACCCTCGTTACCTGCCGTCCGCGCCGCTTCTCGTCACGCATCACTCCACTCTTACTCATGCAGGGAATACATATGCTCCGTACAATGGGTTCGGATTTAGCTAAATGTGTTTTACTGAGATAATTGAGATATAGAATATTATGTATGCCGGAAAAGTGGATGGAGAAATCTATCTAACAGTAAGCTACTTGATCTTCATGGGAAACCAGACGTAATAAGAACAGTTAAGTCCCGCAGACTGCATTAGGTAGGACATGTGGCATGAATGGGGAATGAAAGAGGGCAATGGAAACTTGTAGGAAAACCAGAAGGAACGTGCTCAGAAGATAGACCAAGAATGAGGTTGTAGAATAACATTAACCATGTTTTTATTATTGATTTCGTACATCTCAATGATGGATAAATGATTTATCCATCATTGAGATGTACGAAATCAATAATAAAAACTTGGAAAAAGCCGTGCTGGCTGTAATTTATAATTCCCAAATATGTCTTCTTAATAAAGGAGCCGTCATTTGCAAGATAGAAGCATGGCTTCACAGCATTTGTTGGACGGGAATTAACAATGTATATAGAGAAAGATTTGCGTTTAGATCGGTACTTGCTCAGTAGCCTCAGTTGGTAGAGCACTTGGTCTAGAGAAACCAAGGGTCCCGGGTTCAAGTCCCGGTCTGAGCCAGTATAATTTTTCTCTTCAAACATTAACCATGATTTGAGGGAGAAAAATTACATAGGGAAACGATTACAGAACATGTGTTCAGAATGTATGGAGGTATTATGTCCACGCGTTGAACTTCCGGGATCGATACGTGGTCAGTGATATAAATTTTGTCCTGGTCATTTTCAGTGTCTACTAGGACCGATGAAGTTACATCATTTTTTAAATGTTTTAATAAAACTCAATAGCTTTATATCTTCGGAAGTTAAAATGCTTTTACGGAAATAGTAAGATGTAAACATAAAAAACTACTACTACTACTAGTAGTAGTAGTGTTTTAGGACTTTATTAGACAAAACAAGTAACATATTTACAAAAATGGGTCGCACGGGCAGTAAGCCGTACGTGCTGTTGACAGTCCGTTACAATAAAGTAATAATTGGTAATAGTATAAAGAAAAACAAAAAAAAACAATTACATTACAATTATATAAAGAAAACACAATAATATTACAATTACATAATAATACACTAACATTATACTTAATTAAGTTATGTATAATTATTATGAATTAATGGTATTGCATTTTGATAACACATATTTATTCATGAATGAGTGTTGTTCTTATTTTCCGCATTTTGTCCAGAGATTTACCCACGTTTATCCAATTTTCTGGATTTACCAATAACTCGTAGCATGCCAATCTTTCGCGATTTGAATTTATAAATCTTTCCGGTAATAACTGATGTCTCCAATATTCTAAATCATCACATTTTCCTAATATATGTATCTCGTCATCAAAGTTCCCCGCACAGTGGACATATTCGCATATCGTGATCGTCGCTAATTTTTAGAAATTAATATATGTTCCACACATAGAAATACATTACAAAATGGAAATGGACAGGTAATGACAAATGAGGGAAATTTTGAGGAAAGTAGCTGAATTCAAGACTACCTAGGAACAATAATCACATATAGGAAATGAGATGCACAAATAAATTATACATAGGTTCAAATTCTGGAAATTGCGTGCTATTATGCATTACAGGGACTCTTGTCGTCCACTAACTCCTTTCAAAAAAAGCGTTAAACTCAAAACGTATAAAACTTTTATTCTACCAGTTATATTATATGAATGTGAAACATTGGACTATTACTTTAAGGGAGGAAAGAAGATTGTAAGTATTTGAGAATAAAGTCCTTAGGAAAATGTTTGGACCAAATAGAGATGAACAGACAGGTGAATAGAGAAGACTTCATAATAGCGAACTATATGAACTTTATAGGAAGCCAGATATATTAAGAACAGTTAAGTCTCGTAGACTGCAATGGTCAAGACATGTTGCACGAATGGGGAATTGAAGACTGTGCGTGGAAGCGTCTTGTAGGAAAACCAGAGAGAAAACTCTGAGTTGGTAGACCACAAGAATGAGATGGGAGAATAAACATTAATTATGATTTGAGGGAAGTAGATTATACAGGGGAATGATTGGAAACATTAGCTCAGAATAGGGTTTTATCGAGAGCGGAGAAACCAAGATAAAAATGTATAATGTTATGGCGGTTCACACAATATTGTATGGATGTGAAACTTGGGGCTCCAGTGAAAAGACAGAAGGATAGAATACAGACGGCAGAGATGCGGTTCCTAAGACAAGTTAAAAGGATGTACAAGACTTGATTAGAATAAGAAATGAGGATATAAGAGAAGAATTGAAAGTACAAAGCCTTTATTGGATAAAGTCACGAATTAACAGACAAATGGATTGATCACATGAATGGAATGAGTAAGGAGAGATATCCATTGTTTAGCCAGGAACTATCAAGCAAGAGGAAGGCGTGATGTTGGAAGACCTAGAAGACGTTGGGCTGATGCAATATGAAGTCGGAACGGGCAATTGCCTAATCCCTGGAGTGATGATGATGATGATCGAGAGCGGTCATGAACCTACGGGTTTGATAGTGCCATGAGATAGTTAGTTAGTAGTTATAACGTGTTAATTGTGTTCCATAAATCTGTTCTGAATTTCTTCTTTCACGACTAGTTCAGATAGGAATTTATTTATTTATAACTAGCAGACCTGGGATACATTATCTTGCCAGAACATTGATTCTCGTGTCATGGCCGGACGATAAAAAATATAAGTTACTTTTTGACCATAAAAATTCACTAATTAATAAGTTCGCAAGAAAAAACTCCTCACTACCATTCTGTTGTGGCTCAAGAAGTGTGCATTATGACGTCACATTGTTGTCTGAAATAAAAAAGATTCCTATTACCCCGATCGAAGCGACCCCTACCAGGTCCAATTGTGAATCCAAACCATCAGAAACCATTCATATACATACAATCAACATGTCACATCAAAATTGGTTCAAGTTTAAATAGTATTTAAGTTCGGATTTTCAAGTAAATTCTCACTTCTAATTGTCTGATTTCGGTCACTTTTGGATAATACATTACCTTGGTTTACTTTAATAGGACATACTGAGGTTTCGTTGAGAAACATCGAAAAATTGTAACTGCTAGAGCGAATTTTTACATATTCACTTCAGGTGAAAACCTACACCTAATGGTTTTTAGAGGATCCGATTGTGAATAGATAAGCCATCCAGGGAACCATTCAAACACAAAAAAATGTTATAATAATCAGTCCAGTCGTATACGCATTTTTTTTAATTACGAATTTCAAAGTAACCCTCACATCTAACGTTCGGATTTCACTGATTTTGAATACCGTAGTAGATACATCGATTTATCTAATAGGATATTCCGAGTTGGTGTTACGAAACATTGAAATTTGCGATCGCTAGAGCCATTTTAAATGTTTGTTTCAGGTGAACCTCCTACACCTAATGATTTTAGAACCATAATATATTAACGGCCAAACACTCGCCGCCACCTGAAACTCTGTATATACAAATTTTCACAAAGATAGATTGACGTTTATCAAGTCAGACATAAACCATACATCCATCCATTATGTATATATATGAACCATCGAACAATTCTGCCCGAGGGCAGGTCTTTCACTGTAATCATAGCATTTTCATGCTATGCTTTTGCAGCTTTTACTAGGGAATTGTAGGCTGTGGTAGCTTCTCGTTGCTTTCCACACCGCTGAAGGATGATGATGATGATGATAAGTATGATGATGATAATGATAAGGCTGATGATGATGATTGGCCATATGATTTCGGGGACCATTTGGGCCTTAAAGTCTTCCTGCCATTTGTCTAACAGGTGAGGAAAAACCCCGATAGAAACCCTCACCCAAAGAAAAACTGCCCCGACTGGGGATCGAACCCGGGTCCGCTGCGTGACAAGGCAGCACGCTACCTCGAGACCAACAGCGGTGGATATTAATATATATATATATCTTCTTCGTCTTCTTTGAATTCCCCCCACTTATAGGTTTGCCGTCTTCAGTTTCAATTTATCTCTATCATGCCAATCTCCCTCGTCCAAATTCCTATCATCCACCTCAGCTCTGACCGTAGGTTTTCCATAACCCATCTGGGTCTGCCCACGTTTATTTCCTCCAGGGGGTGACCATTGGTATAATATTTTTTTGGCCATCTTTCATTTTTACACTCTTTTTACATGGCCACACCATTTAAGCCGTTTGATTTTCAATCCTCTAACAACAAGATGTGGTGACATTCATTTCTCTCCAACGGGAATCATGTGTCTTAATTTTAATCCTGTCTTCTAAATAATCAATTCAACTGTTTAACTGTTATTTGTATTCTTTTGTAATTCCGTCAACGACAAGTTAAGGGAGCAAACCCTAAAACAACAAGCCAGGTCCTCCATGTCTGTGGGTTAGACGTCAGGCTGTAACCGGGCCCTGGAAAAATGTATATCGCTACGTACTTCAGTAAAAATATATCAGCCGGAGATATTATATATAATAAAAATATATAATATAGAAACAATAGACCTAACATGTTTCAAAAACGTAACGAAAAGGTCGATATGCAAGAAAAATATCCTTGAAAAATATGAGTTAAATGTTTTTGCTCTATATCCCACAATTATTATTTTACGGTAATTATTACTGAAGAAAGAATTAATTAGGACAGAAACACCGTGGAGCGTGCGTGGATTCAACTTTAATTTCTTTTGTATATGAGAGAAGAACATCACCACACATTATTTTCCCGTATTGTTATTCAGTGGCGTGCGCTGATAATTCAGACAGACAAATAATTGGAGATTATGGTTTGTAAGTGAACAATTCCAAATAGAGGGGTATGTTTGTTTTGATGACTGTTTAACTCATGCCACAAATGCTAGTCAATGACCAATCACGTTTCAATCAATGTTGTTTTACAACCAATGGCAGTCGTGTTTCACCTCGCTCTTTATCGATTTCTCTTTATCAGCTCCTGCTTTTGTAATAAAGAAAGCTCCTCCTTTTTAATGTTCTGAACAGGTCAAAGCATTATTTTTCTCCAACAAATACATTGAATATAACAAATAATGAAGAGATTCCTTGATTTTGCTGAGTTGTTTACTAAAAAATAAATGAATAACCCGTGATGTTGATTATGATATATGTTTTGATGTTTTTCATTATTTCTCACTTGGGTGCACTCTTACAATATTGCGATCTTATTTGGCAATAAATAATATGATCAAGCAGCAGTGAATGAACATAACCTCACATTTCTGATTTGTTTTCAAACATCGCCATTTACATTAAATATATAAATATTTTAAAATAACTATAGTTAAACAATGATTTGTGAGTAAACAGCTTAATTTTATTCGTTAAATAGTCCTAACAAATGCCACTCTTGATTTACAAATTCTCAAGATAAATTGGAAATCACTCATGGCATTATTTATGAAAATCACAACTGGTAACAGTTTGATACAGGGTGTCTCTAAAGTCACTATCCATTGGAATGAAGGGATGCAATGATTAAAACATCAATGTTATTGTGAAGTTTTACACATATTTACTGTCTTTCTACATGACCGCCATCTATGTGAAAACACGCTCCATCTTTCAGCTGTAAAATGAAATGTAGACCTTAACAATTAAAGCGTAAAAAAGCCTGCTGCTTCTGTGATACGATTCCTTAAATCAAGAACACGTGATAAGGACGTTTTCATACAGTGAAACGTACAATTTTCCACACTGTGATGCGAGGGACATTCAACGTTCTACTGAGGCATCTAGTTGATGCGTTAGGACTATCACTGGCAATTTGAACCTGCTGAACTGTTTCTGCTGATATGCGTGGTCGTCCATGACGTGCCTCATCACATACACTGCCGGTTACGCTTAAATTTGTTTAAAGGCAGACGAATGTGTGCCTATGTTGGAGCTGGTTTACGGAATTTATGGGTAAGTTCAGCGCTGGCGTCTTCATATGACAATCCAGTACCAGTGCACAAACAATGGCAAACCGTTCTTCCGTGCTAAACATGTTTGCAATAAGCTGTGAAGAAGTATTTGCTTTTGTCCCACGTTCTGATGACTTTTTTGAAGAAGTAAATTGCTGACCCAAGTTGTGGTGACATTTGAAGCAGCAATTCTCTCTCATGCCCGATGTTATAAACACTTTGAAGAAGGATTTGTGTCCCAAAAAAGAATTACTGGTTCAGGTAGGGTTTAATTTTCAGTAGAGCCGGATTCTCTTCTTAGGGTCGGTAGTTGGTACACTGGATAGGAAGACACTTTAAAATCACTGAAAACTGTTACTTCTAGAAATAATTGTAAATTTATTCACTTATTAATTTCCCAGCAGATCAAGTAAATGTAGGTGGTATTATTCTTCACCGTCAATTAAAATTAAATTATTGTATTTTCTTGAATCAATTATGTCCCGCGCCGTAGCCGAGCGGTTACGGTAGGAAGCCTTGGCTCAGAGCTACGGGACTTGCGCTGGTTCGAGTCTCCATGGGGGAAGAAATTTTCTCATGGTATTTCGGCCAGCATCGTGAGGCAATTGGGAGCATACAATAAGTAGCGGCTCCAGGTTTGAGGAACCAGCTATAACGGCTGGGGGACTCGACATGCTAACCACATGTCACCCCTACAACTGGCTGTTGATCATCTACCTCTGTGATTGACACATGTGGATGTGAAGGGCCAGCAGCTGGCTGGTAAAAGGGCAACCGCTGAAAAGTGGAAAGACCCTCAATCGTAATCGAAATCAATTATTCTTGTATTAAATATCACATTTTATCAGGAGAGCTCAATTGCTTCTATCTTGTTGAAAGTTGTATGAAGAATGAACAGTGTAATTCTTTTATAATTTTAAAGAACATTATTACATCACATGATGTTATTTTTAAATTCTATTAGTTAATAGTCCTTTAAATATAAGGTTTAAATTTGATTTGTTAAATACGAAAGTTAATTGTTTTAACATCCAGTCAGAGTTTAGTTTACTTTCATTTAAGAATATGAAGTTAAGCAGGTGTTCTTATTACAGTTAGGACAGAACACTTAATGAGAATTAACAACGAAAGAATACCAAAAAGAACCTTCCTGTATAATCCCAGAGGAACAAGAGATGTTGGCCGACCACGTAGAAGATGGACTCCACTTTTAACTTCACCGGAACAAGCTGCATAGCCTAAACCTTGTAGTAGAAGAAGAAGACAGAAGGCTTCATAATTTTGACAACAATCACTTAAAAAAAATTAAAAGCATTATTTACAAAACTGTTATGTAGTACAATTGATACTGATACATTTTTATTCAACAATAACTAACAATGAATTATTCAGTTGTTTTTCTTTATTTAAGTTATATTTAAATATTAAAGAATTTTAAAATACAAAATTATTAACTTTAACTTCCATATTTATTATGATATTAAAATTCTGCTATAATTAACAGTGTATGCAAAGAAAAGAAAACAATAGTAATGTTTTCATGGAAATGGATAGGAGCTTTAGAGACATCCTGTATAATCGTGTGCTCATAAAGTCTTGATACTTTTTGGTATGAGTCCAAATAAAACAAAAATTATAATTTGTTATTTTAGCCTCACTATGATGGTTGCCCTGATTATATAAAAGCAGTGCCGCGCGACAATGCTTGACAATGATTAACATGCGGAATTATTATAGTGGCGGTAGTCGGCATCTTTGTATTTAATTATTTATGACAGCTGCGGGCAAAACAATCGAGCTGCTGGACAACCATCATACTGAGGCTACAAGCGATATCATGTGTTCCATATGACCTCCATCTATTTCAAAACACCTTCCCAACGACGCACCGTCGCGTCGGCCGGAAATCATTCACCATCATGCCTCTGCAATTATTTCACTCGTTTGGCGTATGTGTTCTTTCAACATTTGCAGATTATGATCCTTGGTTCTATACAATAATCAAGATTGTTATAGAAACACTGATACAAATGCACGCCACTGTTGTTATTGTTTAGGCTGTGCAGAAATTTAATCAACTTTCAAGATGTTTATTCGTTAGCATTGAAACGTCTGAGTATACATTATATTTCTTTTGAGAGTGGAGATAGTGGCATTAGAACACATGTATATTCCATTTTAATAAGCATTTCAGTAATTAACTGGGTAATGCACGGCGGGCGCTGCTACGCCTAAATAAATTTAAACGTGTTTTGTGTTTAGTTGAATAGGTGAAAAAGAAATATAATTATAAATGTATATCATAATTATTTTTAGATACCTGTTGCGTCCAAGGGAGACCTCAGCGATGGATTTCAAGGAGATAAAAGTTAAAAATATAAATTTGGTACCTGAGATCTCACTTTTCCTAAACTATAGAATGCTGTAAAATATTCAAGAGGTATTTTGAAATATATATTTCAAATACATATTTCATCTCCTGCTTCTGGAATAATACTAACTGTTGCTGGTCAGGATTTAATGAACACTTTAAGGATTTTAAATATAATGAGGGTAAATCCAGTTTTGTCAAACATTTAATAGAAACGGATCACCAATTTAATACAATCAATAATGTTTTATCGATTATCCACAAAGAAAACAACTCGAAAATCAATATCCTGGAAGAAATCGAGATACTAAAATAAGTCGATCCGATTGAGGGTCTTTCCACTTTTCAGCGGTTGCCCCTTTTTACCAACGGCGCTGCCGCCATTCACATCCACATGTGTCAATCACAGAGGTAGATGATCAACAGCCAGTGTAGGGGTGACATGTGGTTAGCATGTCGAGTCCCCCAGCCGTATAGCTGGTTCCTCAACCTAAATAAGTCAAGAATACAAAAAATACTAAATGAGAACATACCCAGCGACCAGAACCAAATGATGAAACATGTTTCGATAGGCCTCCTGAATTTTTGACAACATTTAACAGTTGAGGGACTGAGATCTCAGGTACGAATTTTATATTTTTAAACTTTAGATTGTGACCTCAATGGTTTTTTCGTACTGAATTTTAAAAGTACGAGGAGATAATATAAGGAAATATAATTCTAACACTTGTGTATAAACAGTGGCGAGGTGTCAATGGAAGCGCTGGACGCGGCGCTTCCCTATAATTTTTACGAAAATAAATTATTTTAAATATCATTTAAAATTATAAAAATTCCTATGTTAAAAGTTGAATACATTTTAAATAAATCATCATCATCATCACAATCACGGATCAAGCCCATGTGGCTTGTTCTGGTCTCATAGATTCTCATACAAAAGTTGGATCCATCTCTTTATATCTAAATAATTTATAAGTTAAAACTGTATGCTAGTGTCATGTGTCTATTAAAAGAATGCATCACCAAATATGGTTGTAACAATGTGTGGACAATTGACGGAGCAATCCTGTTAAAGAAGGAGATAACGCATCATTCTCCGGGCCTCAGAAATATAATTAGTGCAAACACGGCCAGTGAATAACCGACAGTTATCACTTTAAACATTTTATTAATAATACATAAATAAGATATTCTTAGAGACGTGATACCAAGTTAGTTTGTAAGTTTGTTGAAATATTTTACGACCATTTTTCGTTTAAATGATGATTTTCCTTTGACAGTCTTTGACAGGCTACAGGACAATAACCTTCCCACTCCCCTTCTCGACCCCACTACTTCAAGGAAATGCTTTAGAAATAGCTTTGTCCACATACCCTACTTCCTTGGCAGGTAGCCCATCTCAATGCTCAAAGTAAGGGTGGACCGCTCGAATGGACCTAATTTCAATTGCTTGTTACTGGCAAACGGTTGAAGATAGAAACTTACAAAACAACGTTCATATTACCAGAAAAAACTCCACAAGTTTTGATATCCAGATCACCACATCTCTATATGAGCCCCAGCAGTTCACTGTGACGATATCAAAGCGATGAAACAATTTCTTGCCAAGTACGTGGAGTTATGTCTTCTGGAATGTTCTCAATAGCCTCTATGATGCGCTGCACGAAGATCACGAAGGTCTTTGACTGGGGTGGTGTAAACTTTATTTGAGCATAGCCCCAGAGAAAGAAGATCCAGTGGTGTTAAATCGGGAGATCTCGGGGGCCACGCGATTGGTCCTCCCCTACCAATCCAACGGCCAGGGAAAATGTTGTCCAAAGTCGTACGAACTTCATTGGACCAGTGGGGAGGAGCACCATCTTGCTGAAAACGATGTTAGGCTGCAGTTGTTCAATTTGTGGAAAGAAGAACTGCTCCAGCATGTCAAGATATGTGGTAACCACGAACCGGTTTCTCGGCGAAGAAAAAACGGTCAATTGACATTATTATGTGACAACAATGCACCAAAACATTCTCTTCGGACTATCAACGAACATGCTCTTGAATAGCGTGAGGATTCTCCGATCCCCAGATCCGCACATTATGCCGGTTTACCTTGCCTGCAAATGGAAAGTGGCTTCGTCCGAGAAGAAAATCTTGGTCATGAAGTCAGGATCAGCGCCGAGACGGTCCAGCAAATCGTATTGGCGATTCCACTCGTTTCGGCATGTCATTCGGCTCAGACGTTGCACTAACTGCACTTTATATGCGTGCAGTTTGAGGCGTTTGTGGACAATCCGTTTGTAATGTCGATTTTGGTATTTGAAGTTCCCGCGAAGCTCTTCTTAATGACTTCCGGGGGCTTCGCTCAAATGCGGCTTGAACATTTGCCTACCATTTCATCGGATGCTCTGCGACCACCACCATGCTTCTTCAACACAGATCCTGTAGCTAATATGTATCACGCCACTTCTTTATGCTTCTAGTAGTTGGAGCAATCACGGTTAAACAAACGCCGGAACTCCCTTTTGAAACTCTAATGATTGGATTTAAACTCCGCATACCACAAACAGCTTGCGCTTTCATCTGCGGAGTCGCCATTTTCACAAACAATTAAATCTAAGAACGAGAAACGTATCTTTGTGCCAATCTACCGACAGGATTCGAAACTTGGTGAGTTTTTCTGTACTATGAACGTGTTTAAGTTTCTATCTTCAATCGTTTGCCAGTAACAAGTAATTGAAATTAGGTCCATTCGAGCGGTCCACCCTGTATTACTGCTCATATAGATGAAGTCAGAACAATTTTCTTCTCTTTAAATATTCATGCTCTTCTCATATCTGAAACGTGGCTAAATCCCACCATTACCTCTTCTTTAATTAACATGGATGGTTATACTTTTCTTAGACACGATCGTGTATCAGTCGCGGGGGCGGTATTGGAGCCTTCGTTAGAAACAACCTTACTCCTAAAATTGTGTATCTATCTAATAAACGAACCATCTGCCGAAATTATGTTCATAGAAATATTTGTCAGTTTCAAAAATGTCTTCTCTGTGTAGTATACCAACCTCCTAAAATAAAGCCATCGCTGAAATTGAGTCCACTTTACAAAACGCGCGAATACCATATGAACACGTTATCGTTATGGGCGACTTTAATATAAATATACTAGACCTGATAACAGACATACACAACAACTGATGGCTACGTTCCAGGCTTGTGATATGACACTCCTACACCTACGACTACACATCACACTCATCACTCTGAGACGTTACTTGACTTAATTGCAAACTAATAATCCAGACAGAGTACTTACTCACGGGCAACTGCCAGCCCGGGAATATCAGCACATGATATTATATTCTTAGCATATTCACTACAGTGCCCAAACCGACTCGAAAGACTATTACGTATAGAGACTTAAAACATATAGACAATGCAACCCTAATTGAAGAAGCTATGCAGATGCCGTGGCATTCAATACGGACGCTGCATTCTGTAGATGAAAAGTTGAGACACTAAATGACTTTATACTACAATTATACAACAGACATGCCCCACTAAAAACTAAACTCGTGAAACGACGCCTGCACCCTGGATGACTCTTTCAATTCGTAACTTGATGACTGATAGAGACGCAGCACATAAGAAATATAGACTCAACAAAACAGACACAAGTCTCACTCAATATAAACAGTTACGTAACAAGACAAATCAAGCTATAAGAAACGCCAAACTTAGACATTTATACAACCTAACAAATACCAATACTTCAGAAATCGGGAAAAACTTGAATAGAATGGGAATTGGGAGAAAAGACACACAGGGTAAGACATTACCTGTTTCCCTGGACACACTCAATAATCACTTCACAGGTATAACTACTACTCCAAAGGATAAAGAACAAACAATAAATGAATTATCACTGACAAATCAACCCGACAGAGAACATTTCCACTTCTCATATGTTACAGACTACGACGTAAAGAAACCATAATGCGAATAAAAACCAAAGCAGAAGGAACTGACCGTATAAATATTACTTTACTGAATAAAATAATCGAAAGCTATACTACCTACTAGAACTCATTTTTAACTCCTCACTACAAACTTCTACATATCCCTCATTGTGGAAACAAGCCCTCGTACGTCCACTGCCTAAAGTTAAAACGCCCTCAACCCCGAACGACTTTCGACCCCATTAGCATTTTACCTACTCTTTCAAAAGCTCTGGAACGATTAGTCCATAAACAACTGACTGAATACCTAAATGATTACAACCTTCTAGATCAATTTCAGTCAGGCTTCAGACAGGACACAATAAAATACTGCTCTACTAATATTTGCGAAGACATACGCGAAGCTGCTGATAATCTAAAACTTACCATTCTTACATTACTGGACTTAGTAAAGCATTCGACACGGTAGACTTGGACTTATTGTCGCATAAACTTAAAAACCTCTTACTCTCTGATAGTGCCACGAAATGGTTCAATTCCTACCTTCATGAGCGCCAGCAATCTGTTATAGGAAATCATACATTATGTTTCTTCTTGGTCCTTCCGTAAAGCTGGGGTTCCACAGGGTTCGGTGCTTGGACCTTTGCTTTTTTCAATCTACATAAATGACATATCTAAACTCCCTAAAGCATTGCAAACATAATTTATTTGCAGACGACATGCAAATCTACATCCACACAGACAAATATTCACTAAATGACGCTGTTGCCAAAATTAACGAGGATCTTGACTCACTAATGACTTGGACAGTTAAATATGGACTGCAATTAAATCCTAAAAAGTCACAATCAATCATTATGGGTCATCAGAGACTATTATCTACAATTAACCTAAACACAGTTTCGCATGTGTCACTAAACGGAGTTCAAATCCCTTATAGTGAGACAGTAAAAATTCTAGGAGTATTTATTGACAAAAACTTAAATTGGAATACACAATAAACCATACATGCAAAACAGTCTTCTCAATAATACATTCATTAAATCGTGTACGAAATTGTTTGCCATTCGCCCTTAGGAAAATGTTAGTAGAAACACTTGCAATGCCCCATTTTTGATTATTGTGACACTCTTTTTACAGACTTAAATATTATTTCCACTCAAAGACTTCAACGTGTTCATAATTCTTGCGCACGTTTTATTGTTGGTATTCGCAAATTTGACGACATGTTACACCAGTCCCTGGAACAATTATCGTGGTTCGTCTAAGAGATCGTAGAACTGTCCATTCCTTATCCCTTCTCTATAAAATACTTCACACACATCATCGCCTAATTATTTATCACGCCGCTTCATCAGACTATCCGACACACATAATCTTGACACTCGAACCCATCAGCACATTGTCCTTTATATCCCGCCTCATCACACTGTATATTATTCATTATCTTTTACGGTGTCACTTACCAAAACATGGAATTCCCTTCCACCCCATGTCAGAGACTGTCAAACTATAACATCCTTCAAAAACAAACTAAAGAATTATTTAATAACAAACTAACTTATACACCTCACTGATAGTATTCTTTTAGCAATATTAATATATTTAATTATTTATGTAAATAATATTAAGAATAACAAATATTTTTATTTGTTTTGTTTTAAATATTGTATAATCGTAAAATTAGTTTTCTATATCTCATTATTTTCCTGTTTTTTATATACACTAGACAGGGAAAATTTAATATGTCTTGCTTGTATACATTTTATTATTAGTTTTAGTCTTAATTTTAACTAATATTAACTGGTTGTATTATAGATCGTAATATGTATATTAGATATTATCTTTTGATCAAATTTTACTTAGTGTTTAATATTAGAGTTAATTAAGATTGTTATATTCTTATGTAATATATGTTTGTCCTGGTGAGTGGAAGAGAAGGCCACATGGCCTTAACTCCACCAGGCTAAATAAATAAATCTTAAAAAATAAATGTGTCGGAGGTTGCCAAATTACATTTTCCGTTCCTGGTGGCTTGGATGTGCCAGGTCTAGCCGCGTCTTAGCGCTGACATTATATTGTTGAAAGTAAAAGTAAAGTTAATTGCTATCAGTTAGTATTGAAATATCAGTTTTATTCATTTTATTAGTTTAATTGTTTATAGTATATAGTCTGTATGTTATATTTTATTGTGACCTTGTCACTAGTCAAATAGTGTATATGCAATAGTGTATTTCAAGTGTTCTTGTAATTTATTTTATTCTGCGTTTTGTCATGAGTGAATCGTTCAGAAGCGAGCTAGTGAAGAGCTTCCAATAATCCTCTCATGCTAGTAGCTCTGCCGCGAACGTTCAAACGGAGTTGGAACTGCATCATGAACCTGTAATATGTGAGTGTGCTATTACAACACCCGTTTAATTCACTTTTATTTCAAGGCAACATAAAACTATAGAAAATTGTAGATCTACACAGCCTATCACTGAATTAAATACTCATATAAGGGCCGTAAAATTTTACAAGGACATTTCAATCCAAATTCGTATCAAACTATCCCCTCGTTATGCGGTTGCAATAATAAAAAAAATCTTCTACTGGCCGTGTCTTTGCTCTCACTTGAAAAAACGTTTGGAACAAGACGGTTTTGAGGATTTGAATAATTTTCATAAAGTCCAAAAAAGACACAAACTCTAATTTCATCACATAACAAGTCTTAACGAGTTGAAACAGTTCGGCAAAACTACACCTCTATTTTTTTTATATAACCGTACAATGTTTGGTATATATATTGCATTGGAGTTTCCCTTCTTTCCAAACTCAAGCCTCGTCACTGGTGTATAAAACTCTTAACAATGCGTGTAAGTTTCTGTTATATTATGAACATATTCTAAAATAATTTTAAAAGCGCTACAATAATTAACAGAAACAATGGAAATAGCCCTGACAGCAGTAACAGTTAAGCGAGATAAATAGCAGTGACAATAGTTGCATCATAAAACGTATTGTTGGAATATTGGTGAAACACAAATGGGAGCTTATCGATACGAAAACAACAGACTTTATCTTCATTTTTAGTCGGTAATTGTGTTGCAGAGCAACAGGTGTGCGCACAATCATTAGCTCTGAATTAATTCATTACATTTTCAAACGAATGACTAGATAAAAAGCGTTCATTGTTTATAACCATTATATATAGGTAATTATGAAGAATCGATGAATAGCGACTTATAATCACTGTTAAAATTAGCCTGTTTATCTGTTTTATTTTCTTTCATAGACTCTTAGGCTATCAATGGAAAAGCATGTTTAACAAATAGTATAAAATATAAAAAAATTGATTATTTTATTATCACTAGTTGAGTGGTAGAGAAGGTCTTCTGGCCTTAACTCTGCCAACATAAGTAAAGCACTTTTGGCAACGTAAATGGTTTTTGTACGAAGGGCAGCAAGAATTTCAAGAAGAGAAAAATTTGAGACTCAGTTATGGGAGAAAATGAAGATTGAAGACACTATACTAGATTATATTAAAACTCAGCAATTAATATGGTACAGACATGTCCAGCGAATGAACAGGATCAGCACCAAAATGTGTTTAGGAATGGAAATCTGAGGGAAGACGAGGGAGAGGAAGAGCTAAAAAGTCCTGGAGTCAAGGAATATATTTATACATGAAGGAGATTGGATGGACCGACAAAATTGGCTATAAGGAATCGGACGATGTCGAATACATTAATCAACCGATGTTCTATATATTATACTAATTCCGAGCTAATTTCTAGTTGTATTGTAAACAAACTTGCATAAGGTATAACTTTCGCTGATACCGTCTGTTGGGTGGTTATGTTTTATCCACCATTTGACTGAATTGTATACGGAACTGTCATCAATAGAATCATGTTTCTTAGGCGACATTATATTTTACGGAAAAAGAGACTGAATAAATGGTAAGATGGAAGCAGTAATTAGGAACATCTCCATTTCCTTATTTATTTCTTAATTATTTATACAAAATATTAGATGAGTCTACCTAATGGACTTTTTTTTCCCCATGATGTCGATAGATATCCTTTATTTACAATTTAATTACGAGCAAAATTTGCGCTCCATGCTGACTCACCTGTAAAATCTAATCTTATTTTCACCACATCATCAATGGCTATTGTAGGATATTTTTAATTAAATGTTTGAAAACATTGAAAGTAATTTGTTTCTTTCCGATTTTCAAATGTTATCATTCTAATGTTTTAAGATTTGAGAGAAGCGATCAATTAAAAAAACTGACGTTCCAACGTATTCTGCATTGTGCATGCGTAAGAATAAAACAATGCTTATTTAATCTATTAAAAGTGTAATTATATAATTATTTTAACAAGCTCCCATACATTTCATATAGACATGTGCTAGGTAATATATATATATATATATTATATATAACAGGACTTATATTAACCCTCTCTTGGCTCCGTCTTACTGACAGACGTAAATTGCACTCTCTTTCACTACTTTTCAAGCTTCTGAATTCCTACATTCCTACTTACCTGGCGTCCAGATTTGAGAAGTTATCCTCTTAACCACAGCACTTCCTCCTATTCTACTTCCTTCACAGTAGCCTCTGCCCGCTCCTGGAATCTCCTTCCTCAAGATATCAGGGATTGCCGCACACTTGTCACCTTTAAGTCACGCTTATACAGTTACCTGTTTGTCTAATAATTAATTTTTCTCTATATATTTAATTTTATACTATGTCATTAATCTTTTCCTCGTTTTTTATATATCTCGTATATATATATTTATGTCGTTTTAATTTAAGAGTAAATCAAATTACATTCTAAATATTAATTGTATTGTATTCATAACTTGTAATTGTTTATATATATATATATTATAGATATATATATATATATATATATATTGTATTTAGATTTAAGACTATTTTTTTGTTTGTATTTTTTTAAACCTAGTTGAGTGGTAGAAAAGGCCTTAGGCCTTAACTCTGCCAGGTAAAATAAAGCTATTATTACTATTATTATTATTATTATTATTATTATTAGCTATAGTGCGTTTTGTCACACAGCAATGGCAACCATGATTTAAATTCAACTTCCTACATTTCAGGGTTGCCAACCTAAATAACTACAGTGTAATATTACATACTAAAAACCTCGTGCGGGAAGAAAAACCACTGCCCTTTATGTATACTACGTACAATGTATACACAAAAATATATCCAAACCTTAGTGTTAATAATACTTTATACGAACCAATCACTGCATTTTAAATGACTGAACTTTATTTGAAACAATATAAAACAATAATACGTACATACCGCTATTTTAGCACTGATTGGTGTCATGGCCTCCTGTAGTTTCAACTAATAAACATTGTCTATACTATTAACGTTAAACAGTTATTTATAATGAACGCAAATATTTCCAACAAATATTTATTTTACTAGTATTTATTATTTTGAAAACACCATCGCACAAAAAATAATGTAAAACGCACGTTTGTGAAGTGTTTTACAGAAACTCGGAAATTAAAAGCCTCGCTATCGCTCGGGTTTTAAACATTTCCTTACTTTTGTAAAAAAACAACTTCCCAACCTCGCATCATAATATACTATTACTATTTTCATTGCCTTAATTTCGAGCGTTAAAGAGCGAACTATAATTCCTTACATGCTTAAAGGTAACATCATATTTCGACCAACGATAACGCGTCATACATCTGGTTTGTTTACATTACAACTGGAACTTAGCTCGGATTATATATATAATCATGAACCTATAAAGTTTAGGTCGTTTCAGCGCCTGTTCCTATGATATTTCAAGATATGGTTGGTGAGTGTCCATCTTAATTTCGGTCTTGGAGCCATTTAAGTTGATTCTGCGATGCTAATTTAAAAAAGCGATCTTCATATATAGTATACTTATTAGACCCCGAAATAAATCATATAATGGAAACGGACAAATTAAACTTAGGCTCAATTCTGGAAGTGCGTGCTATTATGCATTACAGGACTCTTGTCGTATCAACTCCTTTAAAAAAAACATTAAACTGAAAATATATAAACTGTTATTCTACCAGTTATATTATATGGATGCAAAACATGGACTCTTACTTTAAGGGAGGAGAAAGCATTACAAGTATCTGAGATAAAGAACAGACAGCCGAATGGAAAAGACTATATAACAGTGAGCTAAAGGCCTATGAACTTTATAGGAAACCAGATATAGTAAGAACAATCAAGTCTCGTAGACGACGATGGGCAGTACATGTGGCACGAAAGCGGAATGAAAGAAAACTTCTTGTAGGAAAACCAGAAGGAAAGCGTCTAGTTGGTAGACTAAGAATGAGGTTGGAGAATAACTTTAACCATGATTTGAGGGAAGTAAATTATATAGGGAAGAAAACCCCAACATAAAATATCATCCTCTCAGGATTACTGGGTGGTAGGGCTTAGGGTTAACAAGCCTATTCTGTAAAAAATAATACTGTTCAGAAGGCCAAAGCAACAGCCGGACTGACAAGTTGGAAAAACGACCTAGCAGGTGCAAGAAGGATTTTAGAAGGGAAACCAGAAGGAAGAAGACAGAAACTAAGATTGTTGGATAAGGTCGAGGAAAACAACTGAAGGTTAATAGATGAAGACAGAAAGTTACGAATAGAGAAGAATGGGCAGATGTTATGAAAGAGATCAAGGTTCTTAGAGGACCGTAGAGCCAAGGGAAGAAGAGAAGATGATATATATGGGATGACCGGAAAACATTAGCTCAGGATAGGAATGTATGGAGAGCTTATGTCGGAGTGGCCATGGACCTACGGGTTCGATAGAGCCAGTGGGTTAGTTAATTTAGTTAGCCACACACACATTTAAACGAATTTTATTTTCCTGTAAATTAATTAAAATAGATTTAGACCATTGTTTACGCGGAGAATGTAAAATATTGGAGCTGCTGTATTTTCATCCGAGTGTGAATAATAAATCTACCCCAAATAATTCTTATTGGTTGTGAATGGAGTCCTCCCCACTTGACTCCATGAGGTGACGCCGCTATAATATAGATTGTTTTATAGGCGCCAGGTGTTTACGAGAGGTCACGTGATAATCCCTTGTTGAGGTGCGAGTCTATAGCTCCGAGCATCATCTTGAATCCAGGTGGAATAGCCTGGCCTTCTACGAGAATTTACATCATAAATTAGTGTGTAATGCATTCCCAATACCCCGCTCGTAACAAAAGGGAAATTTTAAAATCAACAGTTCTAATAACACTCTATTATCGGGTATGCTCTCAAAACATTAGGTATAGGAATTCACCTGAAACGAAAATTTAAAAATCATACTTCATTTATTTAGGCGTAGCAGCGAATGCCGGGCATTACCTACTAGTAAATGTATAAAATATTTACACAAGATCATAACGTAGGACTATACCACATCGACACAGGAAACTAAAAATCTATAATAGTAACGTTAAATGTATGCTATTATATACTTGTGAAATGTGGAAAACAAGTGAAATTATAGAAAATAAATTGCAAATATTTATAAATAGATGCCTAAAGAAAATATTAGGAGCAAAATAGCCAGAAACAATATCAAATAATGAATTACGGGAAAAAAACTGACCAGAAAGAAATTAAAAATAAAAATATAAAAGCGAAAATGGAACTGGATAGGGCATACATTAAGAAAACGCCGTGATTCAATTGAAAGAAAAGCATTGGATTGGAACCTACAAGGACATAGGGGAAGAGGCTGGCACATATTTTATCAATACTTAAAAAAATAACTAACTCTAACCAATTTTATAAATTAAATTGGTTGGATTAGTATCTTAATTTTTAAAATTATTTTGAATATTGGATGGGGAAGGTAAATCGATTAAAGCGTTATTAGCAATTTTGAGTAATGGATGATTAATTGGATTAAATAGAAATATTGATAAAATCCCCTTCCATCCTTACTTTTCTATTAAAGACACTTTCGGATTCTTAATTTTAATTAGAGGTAGACCGAAACAGATATGGAACAAAACCATCCGTGACGAAATTGGAAAAAATCAATTGGAAAAAGTCACAAACCATTAATTAATCTACTGAAAGACTAATTACAAAATAATTATTTCTTGCGCAAGCAGTTCAGAGTCTAGTATAGGAATGTGAATAATGGGAGGTTTTATGATGTGGGAAGTGAAATAGGAGCTTCTGGTGCGATCGTGTAACCAATTGTGATTGGAGAATAGGAGATGGAACCGAGAGGATAAGTACTAAGTAGTTCAATAAGCTTCATTGGAACTGAACGAATCTCTACAGAACGTATCTTCAATCCTTCCTTCATAACATCACGAAGTTTCATTGTTTTCCGACAGATGGCTATGATGTACTTTAGTTTCAAAATGGTGGCTCTTCGTCAAACACTAGGCCTACAATTCAGAGAGCTGTGATTGAATTTCTTTCTGCGGAGCAAAAGACCATTTCAAACATTCACAGACGCTTACGAAATGTCTACGAGGATCAAGCGGTGGATAGGAGTGCTGTCTGTCATAGGGTTAGCAGAATGTCAGCAGCAGAACGAGGACTGTTAAATCCTGTGATCTTTAATCACAGCTCTCTGATTTGTATGTTTTTCACGAGCAGCCGCCATTTTAAAATTAAAATACATCACAACCATCTATCGGAAAACAATGAAACTTCATGATGTTATAAAGAAAGGACTGAAGATAACTCTGTAAATTTTATTTCCAATGAAAGGTAATCGAGAAATAAAAATAAGCCTATGTGCGTTATTTTGTATGTCCCATGTAGCTTAGTGTAGTGATAGGTATAATTTTGAATAGCAGAATAAGATAATACACTTTTTTGCGCGATAATGCGTTCTGTCCTACTTACAGCAATGGCGACCATGATTGAAAGTTCAACTTCCTACATTTCGGGGTTGCCAACCACTATACTGTAATATTACATATTACAAACACGTGAGTGGGAAGTAAAACCACTGCCCTCTATGTATATTACATACAATGTACATACAAAAAATATCCAAAAGTAGATAAAATAATAATAAATAAATAAATAGCTTTATTTTACCTGGCAGAGTTAAGGCTTAAGGCCTTGTCTGCCACTCAACCAGGTTTTTTTAAAAAATACAAAATACAAAAAAAAATAGTCTTACAACTACATAAACAATTACATATTATAAAACAATACAATCAATATTTATAATCTATTTTGATTTACTCTAAATTTAACGAATTAAATATATAATATGTACAATGTATAAAAAAAGAGAAAAAAATTATTAATGACATAGTATAAATTTAAATAAATAAAGATAAATTAATTATTAGACAACAGGTAACTGTATATGCGTGACTTAAAGGTGCCAAGTGTGCGGCAACCCCTGATATCTTGAGGAAGGAAATTCCAGTAGCGGGCAGAGGCTACTGTGAAGGAAGTAGAATAAGAGGAAGTGCTATGAAGAGGAATTGTTAGCAGACTGTTATCTTGTGACCTAGTGTCAATATTCTGGTAAGAGGATAACTTCTCAAATCTGGACGCTAGGTAAGTAGGAGTGTAGGAATTCAGAAGCTTGAAAAATAGTGAAAGAGAATGCAATTTACGTCTGTCAGTAAGACGGAGCCAGAGAGGTTATTAAAATGTTCGGAAATATGGTCATAACGGCGGATATTCAAAATGAATCGAACGCAAGCATTAATAATGAATAGTGTTATAATTATTATTATGAAGATTATTTATCTTGTAAATACAAACTTTTTGATTGGAAGTCAAATATACTAAATATATTAGATAAATAATATATTATTCCTTATTTATCTTCCTAATAGTGTTAATATACATTATACGAAACAAATCACCGCATTTTAAATTAACTCAACATGATTTTAAACAATAAATATGTACTTGCCACCATTTTATCACTAAATGGTCTCACGGTCTCCTGTTATTTTATCACTAGTTGGTCTCACGGCCTCCTGTTATTTCAACTAATAAACATTGCCCACACTGTTAACGTTAAACAGTTATTTATAATGAACGCAAATATTTCCAACAAACAATTATTTTACTATTATACTGACTTAGGCTTTCACGGCCGGAGTTACTATGACGAACTTGCAGAAGATTTCCGGGCTGTTGGCCGTGGTCTTGAGGCTTGTAGTTCCCCAACGTTTCGCCAGAGAATGCGTCCGGCATCCTCAATGGTTGTCTTGAGTTTGGCCGTTCAAGACAACCCTTGAGGATGCCGGACGCAGTCTCTGGCGAAACGTTGGGGAACTACAAGCCTCAAGACCACGGCCAACAGCCCGGAAATCTTCTGCAAGATCATCATATTTTACTATTATTTATTATTTTGAAAACACCATCGCGCAAAAAATAATGTACAACGCACGTTTATGAAGTGTTTTGCAGAATATCGGAAATTAAAAGCCACGCTATTGCTCGGTTTTTGAACATTTTCCTCGATTCTGTAAAAACCACTTCCCAACCTCGCATCGTAATAGCCTATGGCCCTACTATTTCTACTATCATAGAAATGGAGCCACCACAGTTCATGGAAGTATGAAGAAATATGGTAATATTTACGAATTCAGAAAATATATCTGATACACATGTTACGAATAAGTTTCAATTTATGTGATACTCATAATGCCTATCTTTACATACAAAAATTCAGTCTGCGTATGTATTTTCTCGCTAAACTCGAAAAGTAATCGGTCGATTGACATTAAATTATGTACAGCACAGGTTTTCATGCACAACGAGTGTTTAACTGCTATCTGTTATATTCTAAAACCATTAGGTGTAGGGGTTCATCTGAAGCGAAAATTTAAAAAGCGTTTTAGCGGTCGCAATTTAGACATTTCACAACGAAACTCAGTATGTCGCATTAAAATAAACCGAGGTAGGTATTATGAAAAATCAGCGAAATGCAACCTTTAGAAGTGGGGGTTTACCTGAAATCCGAAACTAAAAATAGACTCAAGCAACCGCCATGTTGGTTCGTCGTAATATATACCATACAGTTCAATTAACCTTAATTTTCTTTTTAATGTATTCCAACTAAAAATGAAAAAACATGTCTCATTTATTTACGCGTAGCAAGTCGACGTCAGGTATTAGTTAAAACTCTATAAACCAGCAAATATCGGAATTTCCGAATAGCTGAGAAATTAGTTTATTTTAAGCGTGACGAGAAGGTTATCTATTTTAATGACTCAACATTCGTTCTAAATAAGAAATAATTATATATTCCATTTGCGGAATGTTTAATGATGTCAAAAAGTTTGGATACTTGTGATCTAGATTGTTAAAGATAATAAGAAAGTGCTCTGAGGCGGAAAGTTGGGTTCCTTGGTACATAGCTTTGTTCTGAATACAATAATGTCTTGATATTTGAGTTGAGAAACGCAAACAGAAGACAATCACCGAAAGTCTGTATTCATCTTGAAAGAAAGGAATATTGATACTGAAGACCATTTAGTAACAGAAAGATATCTAACATACAATTTTTATATTCCCAGTAAAATGTAGACTCAAAGTTTAATCTCAACTGTAAAAAGTAATTTACGTATGTTTCATTTCAATGCGTCATGATTTTACTAAAAGGGCGGAAAATGGACATTGCAATACCATATGATATATTTTAGCATTTAGAAAACACTAATTTCGCCAACCAAGATAAACCTAATAATCAGGGCTTCGATTTATATGTAACTAGCTAATACCCGGCGTGCGCTGCTACGCCTAAATAAATGAAAATGAATGTGATTTTATGTTTAGTTGAATAAGTGAAAGGAAAAAAATATATCGTAATTATTTTAGATACCCCGTGCTGTTTACTCGGCGTTGTCCGGGAATCTACTCATCCCGAACTTCTTGGCATAAATGAGCTGAAAGACAAAAATTAATGTACTTCTTATGGCTAGTTGAATAAGAAAAATGAAAAATAATTATAAATGTATATCGTAATTTATTTAAAGATTTCCCGTGCTGATTACCCGGTGTTTCCCGGGAATCTACTTATCTCGATCTTCTTGGTGTAAATGAGCTAAAAGACAAAATTCGTTATTGTGAGTTATCCGTAAAAGAATACTCGCCATGTGCTGTTATGCTTGCACGGAATCTACGTCCTTGTCTCGATCTTCTTGGCATCAATGAAATACTTTTTTGTAGAGCTTTTTGAGGCATTCAATTCTGTGTACATTAATTTTGTGTATTTGTTATGATTTAGGCAGCGTAAGCCATTTAAGCGTCCAAAGAGCTACTTTTTTACGTTTTCCACTACAATTAGCGATTTTTAAGGGTTTAGGAGTTGAGTAACACAACTTTCGTATAGCCTATCTCCATCCCGGGAATCTCCTGAACATTTTGCAAAAAGCCCCATCACAATCGAATCAACGGTATGGCCACGCATAAAGTATGAACAAATAAACAAAGAAACAAACATTCATGTTTATGTAGTAGATAAAAATGGATAAATATGTACATACATATCATCTAAAATGGCGTAACAGCCCAAAGTTGGACCTTAGCCTCTCCTTTGTTAAGAGTTACTGGATAAAGTTAATTCAGTCATTCTTATTTCTCTACAAATGTCATGAATGATATGCGGTCAACATACCCACCCAATGAGACATCTACCAGGCAACTAAGGGTGTTAGTAGGATGAAGAAGTCGGTAAATTTGCTTAGAGACCTCTTTATTCAGGCCTAAGGATCTTTTACAAGCCTGAAAATCTTCAGACTCGGGACCCACGGCTTAAAGTCCCCACAGAAAACAATCCTGGGAGACAGGTCACATTCTGCATCATGACTTCCTAGGATGTAGAACATGTAAATAAACAGCACAGTAGGCCTACATGTAAACTTGTACGCACGTTATTTGTAAATCAGCTGGAAAACAATACTAATAAAATTCATTGTTAAAACCGTTGTGGTGGATAGTCATAAAATAAAATAAGTTAAAATATACCTTCTTAGGTAAGGTCCGTCGTCCTCAACTTATAAAATATGTGTTCTTTATGTATGTAGGCCTTTCAAAACATCCGTTCCATCTTCGGCAGGTCCTTCTTCGCTACATTATCTGATATGAAGTTTGATGCTGCTGGTCCTAATCAGCAGCATCAGATAATGTAGCGAAGAAGGACCTGCTGAAGATGGAACGGGTGTTCTGAAAGGCCTACAGACATAAAGAACACATATTTTATAATTTCAGGACGACGGTATATTTTAACTTATTTTATTTTATGAGCTGGAAAAGAGTATGCTAGACAGTGTTTATTTCCTTAGCTCCTTAGGCTGGCCTCTCGGGCTCTAGGTTCCCTACGTCAAACTGTTCACTGGAGCACACCATTCTGTACAATAGGGGTCCGGTCGGGCTTCAACCGCGACTCTCAAAATTTCTTGAACTCTTTACAGTCATTGATAATAAAGATCCGCATCGAGTTCTCGCTCATTTGGAAAAACCTCCCAGTGAATAACACCTTCAAAAATCCACCAGGCACACAACATTACATTAATAAAATACATTACTTATGACTAGAATCCGGATTTCTATTTAAATACATATTTTTCTCCCCGGTATATAACAGTCTGAGAACTTAAAACGTTGACGAATTGGTCTACTATAACCATTATATTTCATGTTCATGTTACATATGTTTACATATACCGGTCAATACTACATATAACTCCAAGGCCTAGAAGACCCGGCTGCTGGCCTCACAGATGTAGACGATCATCCAGCGAGTGTAGGGGTGACATATAGTCAGTATGTCAGGTTCCACAGCTGTTATAGCTGGTTTTCTCAACCCTGAGCCGCTACTTATTGCAGCTATCCAAATACCTCACGATGCTGGGTGGACACCGATCCCATACTGTCTAAATTACATGAGAAAACTTCTTCCCACATGGGAACTCGAACCAGCGCAAGTCTCGCAGCTCTGCGCCAAAGCTTTCTTGCCTTAACCATTCGGTTACCGCGCGGGACCAATACTACATATGTTGAAGATAATTATATATTGTGTCAAATGCAAACGTCTATCCAATGACGTTCTGTGAAGTCGAGCGATCTTTTCACAATATAAAAACTATAACTTCTATTAATCGCAAAAAACTACCTCCTGAAAATATCGAAAAATGTATTTGACTGTGTTTCGTACCATTAGGAATGTACCTAATCCAATAGTAGGCCTATATACTGCATGTATGTACGAAACTTGTGTAAAACCATTTTCCATCTTCTCAGTTACATAAAATCATTTTAAAACTTTTAATCACTTGAGAATATAAAGAAATTCATGTTCCCGCCATCAGAATAAATAAATAAATAAATTACACATTTTTAAATGTATTTTTGTAATTTTTATATTACTTACTTACTCACTGGCACTATCGAACCCGTAGGTTCATGGCCGCGCGGAAATAATCTCTCCATACATCCCTATCCTGAGCTAATGTTTTCCAATCATTCCCTGTATAATCTACTTCCCTCAAATCATAGTTAATGTTATTCTCCCACCTCATTCTTGGTCTACCAACTGGGCGTTTTCTCTCTGGCTTTCCTACATGAAGCTTCCATGCACGTCTTTCATTACCCATTCGTGCCACATGCCCTGCCCATCGCAGTCTACGAGACTTAACTGTTCTCATTATATCTGGCTTCCTATAAAGACTATATAGTTCATTGTTATGTAGTCTTCTTCATTCACCTGTCTGTTCATCTCTCTTTTGTCCAAAAATTTTCCTAAGAACTTTATTCTCAAATACTCGTAATCTCCTTTCCTCCCTTAAAGTAAGAGTCCATGTTTCGCATCCATATAATATAACTGGTGGAATGATAGTTTTATATATTTTCAGTTTAACGTTTTTTGAAAGGAGTTGGGACATCAAGAGTATCTGCAAGGCATAATAGCACGCATTTCTAGAATTGAGCCTATGTTTAATTTCTTTGTGCATCTCATTCCTATTACTTTTTTTTTGTTTTATACATATTTATGTACATCTTTCATAGGGCAATCTTTATATATAAAAATGAGTGTGAGTCTGTTAATCTATCTGTCTTTAATGGACTCAAAAACCACTTGACCGATTTGAATTTTTTTTCCCCCATCATTTAGAAAACTTTTTCTGGGACAATTAAGGTATATAACATATTACCACACGGACAATAAGACCGGAGATAAAAAAAAGGGCATCGATGCACTAAAAAAAGTAGCTTTTTGGACGCATAAATGGCTTACGCTGCCTAAACCATAACAAATAGCCTACATCAAATTAACGTACACATAATTGAATATAATGAGGGATATGCTTTGAGTCGGCACATGCTTACACCTAACCTTGAAGTCGAAGAAAAACTGTATATCTCAAACACAATCTACAAAAAGTCTATGATTTAAGGATAATTCACAATAACCATTTTTGTCTTTAACCTAATTAATGCCAAGAAGATCGGGATAAGTGGATTCCCGGGCAACGCCACGTAATCATCTCAGGGTATCTAAAAAAATAATTACAATACAAATTTATAATAATTTTTCTTTTACTTATTCAACTGAACATAAAAATACAATTAATTTATTAGGCGCCACAGCCGGGTATTAGCTAGTGCTACATGAAAATCCAGCCTCTACATATGAAATAACCTAATATAATATTTTGATTAGGAATAGCTTTTCTACTCTCTTCACTAAGGTTCCCCTTAAAACAGAGATCCTATGGGCCGTGGTTTAATACAATGAAATGACTGCTAATGTGTCGCTGTTCACATGTTCTGTAGCTGTGCGTAATTCCTGTTTAGTGAGTGATTTAATTTACAATTCAGATGAGAGAATTTATTGTAACTGAAGCTGTTATCATCTACAAAATGAAGAGACGCATTCTGCTATGAAACATTCACATTGCTTCCTGCTATTTACAGATATTTCGTGAGATTAGAATCATAGTATGGCGTTTTAAACATTTTCAGGACAGCGATTTAAAGTTTATAACTAAATATTATGTAGGCCTAAAGATTGAACTATTACAATGCTCAGATATTTGAAACATTTATATAAAATACCTATTTATGTTAATATTAAAAGCAGCAACAGAATAACAAATTAAATTCTCCATCAATCAATAATGCAAACCAAATATTGGGATGTTTAAACAATATTGTTGGGAAAAATAAAAATTTAAGAATAGAAACAAAAGTAAGAATTTACAATCTGTCATAAGACCAGTTGTGACATATGGTTGCGAATGCCGAACAGAAACTAAAAATACAAAACAAAATTTAATGAAACAACCGAAATGAAAGTTTTAAGGAAAATCGTAGGAATATCGCTGAGTGAGAAAATTCGCAGCTCTATTATTAGATAAGAATGTAAATTGAACCTATAAACCTCTAGATAAATGATAGAAGACTAAATTGGAACGATCACATAGATAGAACTGAGAAAAGTACATTAGTGAAGAAAGGACGTGACTGGACACCTCAGCAGAAAATACCTTTAGGAAGACCACAAGTACGATGGAAGGACGTCATCGTACCCGGATCTGAAGTGAATGAACACGCAACAAGCTGCCAGCTTCCATGCGTAGAGGAAGAAGAATGAATATTAATTATATAAATGGTTCTTAAGAATTACTCGTATTTAATATGAAAAACAAGGAAACTAAAACAAACAAAAATTGATAGAAAACAGGAATGAGGTGCAGAAAAAAATTAAACTTAGGCTCAATTCTGGAAACGCATGCTATTACGCACTCTTTGTCTTACTACTTGTGTCACAAAATGTTAAACCAAAAAATAAAACTTAATCTTTCGGTTATATTAGGCACTACAAGGATGAGAAACATGGTCCCTTACTTTAAGGGAGGAGAAAAGTTTACAAGTATTTAAGAATAAATTTCTTATAGGCTATAAATTTTTGGAACAAAGAGAGGTTAATAATAATAATAATAATAATAATAATAATAATAATAATAATAATAATAATAATAATAATAATAATCTTACTTTAAGGGAGGAAAGGAGATTACAAGTATTTGAGAATAAAGTAGGCTACTTAGGAAAATGTTTGGACCAAAGAGAGATGAACAGACAGGTGAATGGAGAAGACTACATAACAATGAACTGCATGGTCTTTATAGGAGGCCAGATATAATAAGAACAGTTAAATCTCGTAGACTGCGATGGGCAGGACATGTTGCACGTATGGGGAATGAAAGACTTGCATGGAAGCTTCTCGTAGGAAAGCCAGAGGGAAAACGCCCAGTTGGTAGACCAAGAATGAGGTGGGAGAATAACATTAACTATGATTTGGGGGAAGTAGATTATACAGGGAATGATTGGAAAGCATTAGCTCAGGATAGGGATGTATGGAGAGCTTATGTCCGCGCGGCCATAAACCTACGGGTTCGATACTGCCAGTGAATAAGTAAGTAAGTAAGTAATAATAATAATAATAATAATAATAATAATAATAATAATAATAATAATAATAATAATAATAAAAGTGAGTTACATGATATTTATGGGAAACAAGGTTTGTTAAGAACAGTTAAGTCTCATAGTCTGCGATGGGGAGGAGTGTGAAATGAATGGAGAATGAAAGTAGGGCACGGAAACTTCTTGTAGGAAAATCAAAAGGAAAACGCCCAGTACGTAGGCCAAGTATGAGGTGCGATAATAACTGACCATAATTTGATGGTTGCTAATTATTCAGAGTATGATTGGAAAATATTAACTCAGGACAGGAATGTATGGAGAACTTATAGTATTTGCACGGATATGAACCTACGGGTTCGATAGTATCAGTTGGTTATACACAAGAATACGCCTATAGGATCTATAAAGCATTAGGAATATCAGTACTTTGTTATGGAAGTAAGGTATGAACAATGAGAAATAAGGACAATAAGGACATCGATCATGTCACATTTAGCGAGATGAAGTTCACGAAATAAACAACAGGTTATTCCAGATGTGATCACAGTCCTGCAAGACTTCAGTTAGAATCAGTTAGATAACCATTTTATAAGCACTATACTAAATAATAAGAGTTAGATATGTACCACTCACCTCATATTTGTAGTTTTTCCTTTTTCTTTTAGTTTCATATATCTTTTAATTACATCCTCAGCTTCCGAAAAAAAAGTTAAATTATTGATTAGGGTTATTACCGCATCTTGCGTAACAGTTATTCAACCGTACAACTTAGGTTGTTTTTCGTCTTCCTAATGACTTGAATGGTTGGGTTTATTTATTACTAGCTAATTCCCGGCGTGCGCTATTACGCCTAAAATGAAATTAATGTGTTTTTATGTTTAGTTGAACAAGAGGAAAAAATAACTATAAATTTATATTTTTAGATACCCCGTGCTGATTACCCGGCGTTGACCGGGAATCTACTTATCCCGATTTCTTGACATAAATGAGCTGAAATACCAAAATTAATGTGTTTTATGTTTAGTTAAGTAAGTAATGGGAAAAATGTATTATTTTTAGATACCTCGTGCTGTTTAACCGGCGTTGTTCGGGAATCTACTCATCCCAATCTTCTCGGCATAAATGAGCTGAAAGACAAAGATTAATGTAGGTCTACTTCTTATGATTAGTTGAATAAGTAAAATGAAAAATAATTATAAATGTATATCGTAATTATTTAAAGATTCCCCGCGCTGAATACCCAGTGTTTCCCGGGAATCTACTTATCTCGATCTTCTTGGCATAAATGAGCTAAAAGACAAAATTCGTTACTGTGAGTTATCCGTAAAAGAATACCCGCCATGTGCTGCTATGCTTGTTCAGGAATCTACATACTTGTCTCGATCTTCTTGGCATCAATGAAAGACAAAAATGGTTATTGTGAGTTATCCGTAAGAGATAAACATATGTTTTCGCCGACTTTTACACGCTTTATATTAGCTTGACCTGTATCTATCTATCTATCTATGTAACGGAATCTTTCAACGTCATTTTCACCCACTTAAAATCATTGGATCGACTTGAAACTTTGTATACTTGTAGAGGACCCGTGACAATACAATAATTTCATATTTATGTTCTAAAATCCTGGCCATAATCATCCGAAAATAAAAAAGTGAAAACTGGTATAATAGGTTGCGGACTTGTCGAGTTTTTAGTCAATCGTTGTAAGAGCTCAGTTGGTAGAGCAGTGAACTCTTAGTTGTACATAATGTCAGTAATCCATACGTCGCTGGTTCTAATCCGGCTGGGAGGGTTTTTTGTAGAAGAGTATTACTTTTAGCTCATACTACAATAGTATCGAATTTAAAGATACTTACATTTTTATCTTAATCTCTAAAATATTGAAACTAAAAAATAAAAAATAAATAATAGTTTTAAAAAACTAAAAAAACACGCTTTATTAGAAAACTAAAAAATGAAAAATAATTTTATTTCCAATACGCTTGGGATAAAATAAAGTGGTCAACAAAAAAATCATCTCCAACACATATAGAATAAATTAGAGTTATCAACAAAAAGAAAATAATTTTACCATCAAAAGCGTGAGGTGCTTTTTATGATTTTTACATTTTCTTCTTAGAGAGCTTACTTTTACCAATATCTGTTTATTATCAAATATATTAATTGATATAGAGCACCCCACGCTTTTGATGGTAAAATTATTTTCTTTTTGTTGATAACTCTAATTTTATTCTATATGTGTTGGAGATGATTTTTTGTTGGACCACTTTATTTTATCCCAAGCGTATTGAAAATTAAAATTATTTTTCATTTTTTAGTTTTCTAATAAAGCGTGTTCTTTTAGTTTTTTAAAACTATTATTTATTGTAGAGCTTTTTGAGGTTTTCAATTCTGTGTACATTAATATTCTGTATTTGTTATGGTTTAGGCAGCGTAAGCCATTTAAGCGTCCAAAAGCTATCTTCTTCACGTTTTCCACTATAATGAGTGATTTTAAAGGTGTCAGAGTTGAGTATCACAACTCTCTTATAGACTATGTTCTTCCCGTAATCTCCTGAACATTTTGCAAAAAGCCCCATCACAATCGGATCAACGGTATGGCCGCGCATAAAGTACGAACAAATAAACATTCATTTTTATATATTAGATTTGAGGAAGTGTCACTATGAGGTTTATTTTAAATAATAGGAGATATGAATATATAACTCCTATTACACTGGACAACAGCCAAAAAGTTACGGAAGTAAAAGTTACCATATTATATTAAGATGGAGCTCGTAATTACGAATATGGCAATTAAAATGATGGCAGAGGTCTGGTTTTTAATTTATCAGCATGCCAAGTGTTACTGCCTTTGCTGTGAATATTGTAGTCAGTGTGAAGGTCAAGGAAACACCCTTAGAGGAGGGGAGACAGTGACTGCTGTATAATATAGATACGATTTATCTTAAAGGGTCCGTGTTTACCCGAACAGGTTGTAAAATCAGTTGAAGTGGAATTTCCTGAGTGAACAATGGTTCGTGCCTTGGTGTATAAGTTATATAGATGTGCAGTTTTGTCGTGTAGAACATATGTGTGATATGTCTACATTTTCTCAGATACATTTTTTTAAATTATGCGCAGAGTTAAGATTGCAGTGTAATAAAAGATAAAATGCCATGAAATTGTGTGTATAGTCCACATAACTTTTGTTATATTTGAGTAAATGTGACGTTCGCATCGCAAAAGCGACACATAACTCCATTTATTAAGAAAGCGTACCAATCTTTATTTCGGGTGCAAATTTTAGAATTTTGACAAACATTTTGCTCCATATTGCTACAATGGCATGTTCTGCAAATCGTAGTGTATGGTTGAAAAGAAAGAATAAATCCTCATGATTTGGAGAGAACAAACTAATCATGTAAGTGATTGTTACTTCTTGCATGGTCCCACCAGTTAAGTTTATTTCAAAGAAGAAGAGGTCAGCCATGAATTACCCCAACATGCCTTCAGCTATTCGTCGGTGCCACACTCTAAAGAGCTTCTTATTCCTATAATATTGATTGAGACGATGAAACGAAATCCCGCACTTCGAAAGAAATACCCAGACCATCCACATCCCATGACCCTGACTTCAATCGTAAAATTCCAGCTCAGTCACACAGAATGAGTCAAGAGGAATTATGTGATCTTGTTCGAGACTCAGAACTCTCAAAGGTCACAGCAGAGCTTCTGGCTTTGCGACTTAGACAGTTTAAGTACCTTGGCGAGAATGTAAAGGTCTCTGCATATAGAACGTGCCAGAAGCGCAATTTAAAAAAAATACATTGTATTCTGAAACAATATACAAGGTCTAATGTCTGCTATAAACATCCAATACAGACCAGAAGAGTGGCGATCATTTTTAAATTCATCAAAGTTCAGTCTTAAGGCAGTGTTACTGACGTGAGTGCATTTAGGTACTTACAAAATTTCCGAGACTAAGTACAACTAAAATTAAGTAAGGGTGCCAAATTTAATATGGAAATATCAATTAACCAAAACTAAAATTATGGCATTTCATGGGAAGGACCCCATACAAAGTAAAATCTGTCTCCAGAATAAAATTTTAGAGAGATCTAATCAATTTAAATATCTTGGATATTATCTCTCTATCTGGGATGAAAAGGATATCCCTGAAAAAATACTAGTTACAATAAAAGTTTGGGAATTATTAATCAAGTTATGAAACCATCCCTTGTACAAAAAAACACCAGATTACGTTTATATAACACTTTGGCTAGACCAGTGTTAACCTATGGTAATGAAGCATGGACACTAAAAAGACAACATGAAAGCAGAATAACGACTTGTGAAATGAGATTCATGCGCAGAACAGCAGGTTACACCAGATGGGATCGGAAAAGGAACACCGATATCTTAAAATAATTGAAGATATGCCAATTTTGGAATATATTAAACAGTACCAACTAAATTGGAAACATCATCTAGAAAGAATGAGTTCAAATCGGAGCCCCAAAGCTGTTTATAATTATATACCAAGAGGACGAAGATCACTGGGCCGTCCTATGAAACGTCCTATGAAACGCTGGAGGGAAAATTTTCTATAGGATCGTAACAGGCCTTGGCCTAATACTTGGAAGGAAGAAGAAGGAGAAGAAGAAGAAGAAAATTAAGTAAGGTATTTTTATTGGTTCCTTGGTCAGAGAACTCTTCAAGGGTAAACTTTTTCGGAACATTTGAAAAAAAAAATGCATGAGAATCATTCAGTGTGTGGACAATATATTACTAGTTTATCGTGAAACGAGGGTCAATATGTCATTAAAAAGCCATTTTATCCACTATCATTTGGACTTTTTCCTGGAAAACTGTGGTGCAGTTTCTGATGAACATGTAAAACATTTTCACCACATGATCTCATCATTGGATAGATGATACCAAGGCAAATAGTAAACAGCTAGGCTAGCTGATTATTGTTGGTCAGTTGTGAGAGACTTCCCCGAAGTCCAATTCAGCAATCAAGCTAAAAGGAAACACCCTTAACTGAGGTAAGCTAGTCTTAATATTACTAGATTTAAGGAGTGATTTTACTTTACTCAAAGATATTTGTCAAAATTACAAAAAAATGGACCACTGCTGACAATTTCATTGTCATTTTCGTATTCAGCATAAAAAAATACATCGAAATCTGGTCATTTCAATTCCGCAACTGACAAAAAGTTAAAAGTTGTTGTCCAGTCTTATTTAAAATAAATCTCATAGTGCACTTCCTTTAAATATTAAATACTATCTTCTAGGCCTACCTATAATCGAGTAGCCCATTGTTGAGCCATAGCCTCTCTTTTGTAAGGAATTACTAGATCAAACTAATTTTTAGTTATCTCATTTGCTCATAGATGTAATGGATGACATGCGGTCAACACATCGACCAAATGAGACATCTAACACGTAACTAAGGTATTACTAGGACCTTAATGTCGGTAAATTTTGCTTGCAGGCCTCTTTATTCAGGGTTAAGGATCTTTTATGAGCTTAAAAACCTTAAGACTCGGGACTCACGGCTTAAAGTCCCTCCCGGAGGACTTGCTCCTTGGATCGACTACGGCCGAATTTGAACCCGCGACACTCGGAATTAGAGACAAAGAGCATAACCACTAGACTCCCGCGGCCGACTATAAATACTACGTTATAAATACTACGTAGGCCTATGTTCAAGAACATAATTGTTCAACGAGGCAACATACCCTGATGACGTTACGTGGAGGGGCATAAATATGAGTTCATGTTTCACATCTCTGTAATATAACTGGGAGAATAATAGTTTTAATCATTTTAGTTTAGCTTCTTTAGAGAAGTTGAGACAAGAGTTCCTGTAATGCTTAATGTTTACTTTCTTTGTTCATCTCTTTCCTATTTGTAATTATTCTTCCTAGATATTTGAATTAAGTGACTTCTTCAAAATTTTCTTAATTTCTTATAAACTGTTCATTATATAATGAATTTCCACGTGTTAACATATATTTGTCCACCGCTATGGTCTCGAGGTAGCGTGCTGCCTTGTCACGCAGCGGGCCCGGGTTCGATCCCCGGTCGGGACAGTTTTTCTGGGTGAGGTTTTTATCGGGGTTTTTCCTCACCTGTAAGACAAATGTCAGGAAAACTTTAAGGCCCAAACGGTCCCCGAAATCATATGGCCATCATCTCCATCATCATCCTTATCATTATCATCATCATCATCGTCATCCTTCACCGGTGTGGAAAGCAACGGGAAGCTACCACACCTACACAATTCCCTAGTAAAGCTGCAAGCATAGCATGAAAATGCTATGATTGCAGTGAAGGACCTGCCCTCTGGCAGAATTACTATGGATACTATGGATGGAACATATATTTAATTTTATTGATGTTTACTTCCAGTCTCAATTTCTTAATATTACTCAATACTGTGTGTGTGTTGAGCGTGAGTTTTATATATATATATATATATATATATATATATATATATATATATATTCATTCATTCATAGTGATCTGCTCAAGAGCAGGTCTTTCGTTGCAAACTTAGCATTCTCCATTCTTTCCTTAACTCAGCTTTCCTTTTTGTATCTGCATACAAACCATTTATTTTCATCTGATGTCTTTTTCTGCCTCTAACTTTCTTTCCGTTGGCCATTCCTTCTAGAGCATCCTTCAGCAGGCAGTTTCTTCTTAGCCAGTGGCCAATCCAATTTCTTTTCCTCTTCTTTATGCGTTCCAGCATTGTTTTTTCATCCACTCTGTCTAGCACATCTTTATTTCTTACTTTGTCTGTCCATTTTATACGTCCCATTCTTCTCCATATCCACATCTCAAAAGGTTCCAGTCGCTTTTCCTCATTCCGTCGTAATGTCCAACTCTCTGCACCATATAATGCTACACTCCACACAAAGCCCTTCACTAGCCTCTTCCTTAACTCTGTTGCCTTAGATCCGCAGAAAATGCTTCTCTTCTTGTTGAAAGCTTCTTTTGCCATTGCTATCATCTGCTTTACTTCTTGACCGCAGTTCATGTTACTACTGATAGTACAACCCAAGTATTTGAAGCTGTCCACTTGCTCAATGGCCTCATCTTTAATCCTCATGTTTATCTTCCTTGGTTTCTTTCCTATAATCATGGTCTTATTTATAATTATCTTCATCCCATAATCCTCGCACTTATCATTTAGCTCCATCAGCATGTTCCTCAGTGTCATTGCATCTTCTGCTAGCAAAGCAGATATCCACATATATTAGAAAATAATAAAGCATATTCAACAAAATTCAAAATCTATAAATTAGGACACTCTTAAAAATATTTTCGACTCGCGTTTTCTAAAATGCAATATGAATGGAATAGGTTTTTTCAATTCAATTATGTGGTTTACATAGTTCTATACGTTTAAGACAAATTATTACGATAACAAGAAACAGCTGTGACATTCAATTCTACAACATGAACGCAGCAATGTGAACTGCGCTCTTATCGTGGAAAATCTTGACAAAAAAAACACTCACGAAAAGAATTGGTTTGTAACAAAAGAAGAGCAGAAAACGCGAGGTAACCAAATTTACAGTTTCGTATTCCCTTCATCATTGCGGATAATAAAAAATCCCCTGAATGCATCAGTTAATTTTTCAATGGAAACTCTATTGAAAATGTCAACAGTTTTCACTGTACTGATGATAATTCATAATTGTTTTCCAATAAATAAACATTCAAATTATTACGTTCTAGATGAAGCACTTTTGTCACACATATATGCTAAATACATTGAAATGTTTTCAGTTTAAAAGATCCCATTTTGCTGTTTAAGTCCTCCTTTCTTTATTAAATTTTACATGTCGAGTTTTCTTGCGAAGAAAAAAGAAGTCTAAGCTACTTCCTCAATAAGTTGAATTTATGCTCCATTTTGCTGGTTTACGGAATAAAGGCTACATTTCTTTTGTTAAATTGGAGAAACTTAATTTCTGATACCAGCTTATTTAAAAATGTATTGCAGAAAAAACAAATCATGCATTAACTAACTAATTAACTCACAGGCACTATCGAAAACCGTAGGTTCATGGCCGCACGGACATAAGCTCTCCATACATCCCTATCCTGAGCTAATATTTTCCAATCATTCCCTGTATAATATACTTCCCTCAAATCATGGTTAATGTTATTCTCTCACCTCATTCTTGGTCCATCAACTGGGTATTTTCACTCTGGTTTTCCTACAAGAAGCTTCCATGCGCATCTTTCATTCCCCATTCGTGCCACATGTCCTACCCATCGCGGTCTACGAGACTTAACTGTTCTTATTATATGTGGTTTCCTATAAAGACTATGTACTGATATTTAATACACAAGTGATCTTCTTGGTGATATAATATTAAAATATATATGTAGTCAATATGCCCATTTCACCAATTAATGTTTTAAAATGGTCAAATGGTCATTTTAAAACATTAATTGGTGAAATGGGCATATTGACTACATATATATTTTATGTACTGGTATTTTGTATTCTCCATTCCCTGTCTGTTTATCTCTCTTTGGTCCAAATATTTTCCTAAGAACTTTATTCTCAAATACTCATAATGTATAAAGTCCTAACATGCCACATTCCTAAGAACATGTTCCTTATTTGAGCCTTTGGAAAACCGAATGGGGGACTATTTGATGTCCGGAAAATTTTACCCAGTGGAACCCATGTCCGCATTTCTTGACGGTTGTATTTTTTACGGTGGAAGATCGTCACTATTTCGACCAAGGTACTTTTTTCGTCTGGCTTATCACCTTCGACCAGTCCGGCAAGGGTAACCCTATCGGCAATGCTACCGCCGCGCCGGCATAGTTCTCGGGGTCATTTAAGCACGCAAGCCACTCCACCACGACAAGATAAAGATACCATGGAGGGAATCACGCATAACCCTAAGTTATTACTTACAGTTTTTTTTTTGCATATTGTTGTTTAATTTGATATAAATTTAAATAATATCCATCTATTCATGTTTTCATTCTACTTTTTTTTTCTTAGCGCTGCAGTCCTTTCAGTATGACATTGACTTCCTTTAAGAAAGATTCCCATTCTTGATTATCCAATGCTTTACTTCTCCACCTCTTAACATCCATCAATCTCAAGTCCTCCTCCACATAACCCATACATCGAAACCTTGGTCTTCCTCTCTTTTTTCCTTCCCTCTGGTTTCTCATTCAACATTTTTTTGACTATTTTTGACCATTCTCAAAACATGACCTAACCATTCTAATCTTCCTACAATCACAGTAATTATTATATCAAATGAACCTTTTCTTACACGCTTTATATTAGCTTGACCTGTATCTATCTATCTATCTATCTATCTATCTATGTAACGGAATCTTTCAACGCGATTTTCACCCACTTAAAATCATGGGATCGACTTGAAACTTTGTATATTTGTAGAGGACCCGTGACAATACAATAATTTCATATTTATTTTCTAAAATCCTGGCCATAATCATCAGAAAATAAAAAAAAAGTGTTTTTGTATCTATGTAACGGAATCTTTCAACGCGATTTTCACCCACTTAGAAACATTGGATCGACTTGAAACTTTGTATACTTGTAGAGGACCCGTGACAATACAATAATTTCATATTTATTTTCTAAAATTCCTGCCATAATCATCAGAAAATCAAAAAATGTGTTTTTGTATCAATGTAACGGAATCTTTCAACGCGATTTTCACCCACTTAGAAACATTTGATCGAATTGAAACTTTGTATACGTGTAGAGGACCCGTGACAATACAATAATTTCATACTTTGTTTCTGAAATCCTGGCCAGAATCATCCGAAAAAAAATGAAAACTGGTATAATAGGTTGCGGACTTGTCGAGTTTTTAGTCAATCGTTGTAAGAGCTCAGTTGGTAGAGCAGTGAACTCTTAGTGGTATATATTTTCAGTAACCCATATGTCGCTGGTTCAAATCCGGCTGGGAGGCTTTTTTTATAGAAGAGTATTACTTTTAGCTCATACTACAATAGTATCGAATTTAAAGATATTTACATTTTTATCTTATTCTGTAAAATATTAAAACTAAAAAATAAAAAATAAATAATAGTTTTAAAAAACTAAAAGAACACGCTTTATTAGAAAACTAAAAAATGAAAAATAATTTTTATTTCCAATACGCTTGGGATAAAATAAAGTATTCAACAAAAAAATCATCTCCAACACATATAGAATAAAATTAGAGTTATCAACAAAAAGAAAATAATTTTACTATCAAAAGCGTGGGGTGATTTTTATGATTTTTACATTTTCTTCTTAGAGAGCTTACTTTTACCAATATCTGTTTATTATCAAATATATTAATTGATATAGAGCACCCCACGCTTTTGATGGTAAAATTATTTTCTTTTTGTTGATAACTCTAATTTTATTCTATATGTGTTGGAGATGATTTTTTTGTTGATCACTTTATTTTATCTCAAGCGTATTGGAAATTAAAATTATTTTTCATTTTTTAGTTTTCTAATAAAGCGTGTTCTTTTAGTTTTTTAAAACTATTATTTATTCATTATTAGCCTTTTCTTTGTCAGGAGTTTATAGACCAAGTTCATTTTAGTTACCTTATTTGTCCAAATATGGCATGAGTAGCATGTGGTCAACACACCGACTCAATGAGACATCTAGCAGGCAACTAAGATATTACTAGGATGTCTGAGGTCGGTCGGTAAATTTTGCTTAGAGACCACTTTGTTCAGGTTTAAGGATCTGAAAATCTTCAGACTCGGGACCCACGGCTTAAAGTCCCTCCTGGAGGACTTGCTTCTTGGATTTTTCCATCCTAAAAAAATTAATCGACCGCGCGGGGCCGGGTTTGAACACGCGACCCTCGAAACCAGAGGCAAGGAGCATAACCACTAGTCCACTGCGGTCGACATTTTTTTTATTACGTTATTAAAATTTTAAATAAATTAAACTATCGCATCCAATTCTAATGGTCGGATTTCGCTGATTTTTTAAAGAATATCTTCCTCTGTTTATTTTAATAGCATATACTGAGTTTCAAAATTGACGTTCCAATATACTCCAACTGGACATAGGGACCAAAGAAGACCAAAACATCAGTGGAAACATTAAGACCATCTTCGGTAGGTTAACCTTCACAGGTCACATGGCCTAAAACGTATTTGTTTATGATGATGATACTGAGTTTTCGTCGTGGAACGTAGAAAATTAAGACCGCTAGAGCGATTTTTAAATTGTCAGGTAAACTCCTACGCCTAATGATTCGATTTTGCTGGTTAACGAACTCGATCTTCATTTTTTAATCAATTGTCATATGCCAAGTTTGGATTTGAACACAAAAACTGCAGCTGCTAGGCGGACACACACACACACACACACACACACACACACACACACATATATATACATATATATCTACACACACACATATATAGGGAAGTTGGGTAATGTGGACCCTTCTGTTTGAGTGGACCCTATTAATATCTTCAATAATTGGTGCTGCCCTCAAACAGAAAATATTTTAACTTCTTCCTCTCATCAACGTTGACGGATTCTAGGTCTTTTTTTTATTCTTTGTACGAAGAAGGGCATATTTGTGATATTTATGACTATTTAACTCATGCCCCAAATGGGAGTCAATGACCAATCACGTTTCAATGATTTCTGTATTACAACCAATCAGAGACGTGTTTCACGAAATAATTATCAACGTTAGGATTATCATATATTAAGCAAAGCTCCTCCTTTTTAATATTCTGAACAGGTCTGACCGTTATTTTGCAGTGACTGAGCCTATAACAAATACGGCTACCAGATTGTATATAATAGTGCCTTACATGTCAACATTTGTAGCAATTGATTATACCACCAAAAAAAGAAACCACTGTTTGCACTTTCTTAAATGTATACGACATCAAAATGAATTAATATACAGATTGATGTGTTTCATTTTTTCTCCACTAGAGAGCATTCTTACAATATTGCGTTCCTTTGGCAATAAATAGTATGATCTGGTTGCAGTGATAAACAAAAAGAAGCAGTAGAAGCGTAGGCTACCTATCGTTTCTCATTAGTTTTCAAACATCACCGTTTACTTTAAATATAAAAATATTTTTAAATAACTGTAGTTAAATAATGATTTGTGAGTAAACAGCTTTATTTTATTCGTTAAATAGTCCTAACAAATGCCACTCTTGATTTCCAAATTCTCTAGATAAATTCACTCCTCACTTCGGTGAGTCGTGAATTTATCGATAATTTGGAAATCACTCGTGGCATTACTTATGAAAATTACCACTTCAAAAGTTTTTCAAGCTAAGAATCAATTCTTGATTTCTGCTATTGAATATTACAAATGTTGAAAAAAACTCCTAAATCTATTATATTATGTAGATTCTGTTTTAATATACTGACGGGTTTGGTTTGATATTATGTGGCTATATAAAATAATTAAACATAACAAAAGAATTCGGTTAATGTGGGCTCTCCACCAAGACCTGAATCATTTTACACGAATACGTACATTTTATCAATGAGGCTGCCATCTGTAAAAAACATTCACTTAATTAATTTTATTTAATATCCTTGTAATTTTATTAAACCCAAGACCGTCGCTTTCAGCAGTTGAATGACGTGTGAACGTTATAATCAACAATAATTTTTCAAAACATTAAATACATATCAACGCTTTTTAATTATAATGAGTCATAAATATTTTCAGATTAATCTGTGACTGTCTGTATAAATTAATAGAGCAAATAAACCAAAAATAGACTAAAACCTAAGGTGGACTCTGGGGTCCATTTTATCTGAATATGGAGGTTGAAGTGGACCTTTCTTGTAATGTAAAAAAGTTTATAAATTATGAAGATGTTTCCATATTTGAATAAAATAACAATGCTATTTCACAGTTACAACACTAATAATAATCACTGCAAAAAAAAATACAAATCCCATAATTAAAAAAAGAAAAACAACAAATCCAAAACAGGGGTCCAAATTGTCCGAAGTTCCTCTATATATGTATATGTATTGGTCATGGTCATTTCCGGTGTCAACTAGATAAGATCTACGAAGATCTGCAAAATATTTTCAAAAAATCGTTTCATGAAAAAAAAATGTCAGTAGCTCCATTCCTTCGAATTCACTAAAACGAAAATGGGGCCGCTAGCAGTTCGTAGACCAACAATGATGTGAGAGAATAACATTAACCATAATTTAAGGAAAGAAGATTATACAGGGGATGTTCGGAAAACATTAGCTCAGGATAGGTATGTCCACACACACCTTATGTCCGCGCGGTTCGATGGTGCCAGTGAGTTAAAATTAGAGTGATCTCTAAATTTCAGCTTTCAGGAAATCCGCCATTCCTAATGATCCTTTTTAGCTCATAGTAGAAGAATTTGTTTCTCATTTTAATTCAATGGCACATGCCTCAAACTTATCACTTTTGAGGTTCACATATTATTATTTTTTATTTGCTGTTATAACATGTGTAGACTGATTTGCGCTTTAACAAATAACCAACTAATTCAGTGACACTATTGAACCCATAGGTTCATGGCTGCGGGAAAATAAGTTCTCCATACAACCCTATCCTGAGATGTTTTCCAACCATCCTTTATATAAATGTCACAGGACTGATTATCGGGGCAAGAGGTATTATACCGGGATTCTTAGCTAAATTTTGGAATTCCTTATATTTAGATAGAGTGTATGTCTCTAAAATTGCCATCACTGCCATTAGAGGGTCAATTTCAATTTTAAGAAACCATCTTTACTACATTTATAATTTATAGAATGTATTTAAATTACAATTTGAAAAATGTTAATGCATTATAAAATGTATTTCTCAATTTCGAAAACGAATAGCCTGTATCACTTTGTCCTTGTGGCAATTCTCTAACGAAGAAAGTTTTATATAATAAAAAAAAAATCCTCAAATCATAGTTAATGTTATTCTCCTACCTCATTCTTGATCTACCAACTGGGTCTTTCCCTCTAGTTTTCCTACCAGAAGCTTCCATGCACCTCTTTCATTTCCCATTCGTGTCACATGTTCTGCCCATCGAAGTCTATGAGACTAACTGTTCTTATTATATCTGGCTTCCAATGAATACCGTGTAGTTCACTATCATGTAGTCTTCTCCATTCGTCTGTATGTTCATCTCTCTTTGGTTCAAAGATTGTCCTAAGAACTTTATTTCCAAATACTCAATCTCCTTTCCTTCCTTAAATTAAGAGTACATGTTTCGCATCCATATAATATAACTGGTAGAATAACAGTTTTATAATTTTCAGTTTAACGTTTTTTGAAAGGAGTTGGGACGAAGAGTCCCTATAATGCATAATAGCACGCATTTCCAGTATTGAGCCTACGTTTAATTCCTTTGTGCATCTCATTCCTATTCGTAATTATTGTTCCTAGGTATTTGAATTTAGCCACTTCCTTCAAAAGTTCCCTCATTTTTCATTAACTGTCCATTTCGCTGTGCGTGACCATGTTTAGTTATATTGATGTTATATTTAAAAAATGCATGTTTTTTAATGAAGAAGTATTAGACAACTTTTTGTCAGTTTCACTTGTTTGGTGCTTCGTTCCTTTCTATATAAAAGCCATCCAATGTTGACACGCCATATACGATAATAAAGCCTGGGTAGTACAAAACAGCCTGACACAAAGTCACATTTTCTTAACAGCACAGCAGAACCGTGAAGTGTCTTGTGACATTAATTTACGACTTGTTCACGACCTGGCGAGATGTAATAAGATCGGCATCCATGTTGTGTCAATCAGAGATAACAAGCTTGACCTTAAACAACAACATTAATTAACTTTGTCACATTGTAACGCGTGCATTATACATGACAGCGGAACTACACAAACTCATAACCACGTAATGAAAGCTTTTGCACAGAGCTTTACTCATATATCAACCTTGTGTAAGTGAATGCAAGCTTTATTTATCTATAAATTACGTAAAACCACTCATTTTCACATTTCTCTGGAATTCAACTGTTGCGCAACAATCAGATAACTGCGCATGAGCATTGTAGCGATGCATTTTATTACAAAATTCAATCAAAATGGCTGTTGTACTCAGCTAGCGAGCCAAGCGCCTGAATTAATTACTCCGTCAGAGAGAAGATTTATTGCTAATCCCAACTTTGAATCAAACTGACCGAGATTCAGTAACTATTCAGCGGCTCGTTTAGATCTCTATATACAGGCTGAAAGTTAATATAAGTGTGCAGATTTTAAGTACGTGTTCCTCACAAAAATCACAAATAGGAATGAGATGCAGAAAGAAATTGAACATAGGCTCAATTCTGGAAATGCATGCTTTTATGCATTACAGCGACTCTTGACGTCCCAACTCTTTTCAAAAAATGTTAAACTGAAAATGTATAAAAACTATTATTCAACCAGTTATATGGATGCGAAACAATGACTCTTACTTTAAGAGGGAAAAGGAGATTACGAGTATTTGAGAATAAATTTCCTAGGAAAATTTTTGGACCAAGGAGACAAGAACGGACAGGTGAATGGAAAATACTAAATACCAATGAACTGCATGGTCTATATAGGAAGCCTGATGTAATAACAGTTAATTCTCGTAGACTGCGATGGACAGGACATATGGCACGAATGCGTAATGAAAGACGTGCATAGATGCTTCTTGTAGGATAACCAGAGGGAAAACGGCCAGTTGGTAGACCAAGAATGAGGTGGGAGAATAACATTAACTACGATTTGAGGGAAGTAGATTATACAGGGAATGATTGGAAAACATCTCAATGTAGGGATGTATGGAGCACTTATGTCCGTGCGGCCATGAACCTACGGGTCCGATAGTGAGTTAGTTAGTTTCAGTAATATTTTAGTGTCACAATACTTGACTTTAAAAACAATATTTTTCCTTAAAGTTTAGAAGCCGCCAAACTCGATAAAATTTTTGCTGTACAGACATGGACTCTTAACTTTAAGGGAGGAAAGGGGATTACAAGTATTTGAGAATAAATTACTTAGGAAAATGTTTGGACCAAAGAGAGATGAACAGACAGGTGGATGGAGAAGACTGCATAACAATTAACTACATGGTCTTTATAGGAAGCCAAATATAATAACATAACAATTAACTACATGGTCTTTTTAGGAAGCCAGATATAATAAGAACAGTTAAGTCTCGTAGACTGCGATGGGCAGGACATGTTTGCACGTATGGGGATTGAAAGACTTGCATGGAAGCATCTTGTAGGAAAGCCAGAGGGAAAACGGCCAGTTGGTAGACCAAGAATGAGGTGGGAGAATAAAATTAATTATGATTTGAGGGAAGTAGATTATACAGGGAATGATTGGAAGCATTAGCTCAGGCCATGAACCTACGGGTTCGATAGTGCCAGTGAGTAAGTAAGTACAGATCTAATATTTACTTATTATATTAAAGCACAAGAAAAGGAATGTTTTGTTCCTTTGCAATTTTGCAACAAAATCGATAGTTATCGTGCAAATTAACTTAAAACTTCTGATGTTTTGGAATATAAAACGAGCTACATTGCAACGTCTCAACTGTAGGTAGAAGGTGGTCTTGAGATCACTGATCCAAGAACAGCTGTTTATGTCTCGTCACAAGAATCACGTGTTTAACTAACATTTAACTATTAACGGCACATGAATTTCTAGCCACGGTCCAACAGCATGTTAGATATGCAATTGCCTATGGTATATAAGGTCTACGTATACCTGTCACTCAAACCTACTATTCCTTGATAATGGCATGTGGGATCATGCCGAAACGTCGAAATCAGTGACCATGACCGGAGGCCAACCTTGAATCCATAACACGGAAAACCCAAGAAAACTTTCTTAATATATATACATGGCATGAAAATAAAAATAAACACCTGAACCGGGATTTGAACCCGAAACCTTTAACTTTGTACGTTAGTACGATTACCGTCTTCACTATCCAGGTACCTAGTGTTATCATTTTTCCCCTTATTTCTTTTATATTTAATTTATTATTTTATTTTTCTTTTCATGGCATATTTGGCCTTCATTGCTAAATGTCAAAATTTAATTATAACATCGAAACACACACACACATATAATATATATATATATATATATATATATATATATATATATCAGGATTTTTTCTGTTATATACACAGGTATCCTCAACCAAAATATACAATTCTTTTCTTCCACAATTCCCGGCCTTGCGTATCTGCTTCTATCATATTTCTCTTCGTCATGTAGTCTTAAATTCCCTTTATCCACGTTGGATTTGGTCTACCACGTTTCCCTTTTCCAGGAGGTACCCATTTCAATACTTCTTTCTTTGTTTCTGTGTCCCTCCTTCTCATTATATGCCCATACCATCTTAGTTGGATTTCTTCAATCTCTAGTACAATATCCTTTCTGCATTCATAATTTCTCTTATTGTATTATTTCTTTATTTGTCTAATTTTGATATTCTTGCTGATCTTCTTAAAAAGTCCATTTCTGTGATAAATAATGTGTCTGTATTTTTGCTTCAACGTCCATGTTTCCGCACTATAGATAATAAAATACTCTTTACAATTGTGTTATATATTAATAATTTAGTCCTCATATCCCTACTCCATAAAATAGAATTTTATTTGTCAATAACTTTCTTTGTCTCTATTATTCACTTTTTCGATATCTAATTCAGAAATTCCATCTTTTTTAATTATTGATCCCAAATACTTAAAATATTCCACTATGAGGTGGAACGTTGACCCTGGGCCACTCAATGACATCTACCCGAAAACAAGTGTAACTAAACTAATATGTATAACTGTAGGCTTTCACGGCCGGCGTCTTGATTCCTATTAGGTTCGTCTTCCGGGCATATAGGCCGTGGTCCAGTCGTTCTTCTACTCGACGTTTCGTCTACTGCTGCGGTAGACATCATCAGGAGATACTGCGTGCTCTCTGTGAACTCCTCAACAGTCTGCAGCCGACTGTTGAGGAGTTCACAGAGAGCACGCAGTATCTCCTGATGATGTCTACCGCAGCAGTAGACGAAACGTCGAGTAGAAGAACGACTGGACCACGGCCTATATGCCCGGAAGACGACCTAATAGGGATAAATTAATATGGTTGAACTTCTTCCCTGTAGGGGTTAGAACACCTAAGTCTCGTTGAGGGACGCAAGAGCTTATGAGAAAAAAATATATATAGCCTATATATATATATTCTCTTGAAAATGTTTTTGAAAACGTTTTACAAAACGTCACCTATCCTCTCTAGTAGACGCCGAAAATTACCACCGACTATATATATATATATATATATATATATATATATATATATAGGCCTATACACTTTTACAAAAATATTTTCAGAACTTTTCAGTATCTTCATTTCTTTAGAATTCGCTAAAACGAAGCATTTCCAGACCTATTTTACTAAGAAAAATGCTTAATTCCATGTATTGACTTAGGCTTTCACGGCCGGAGTTGCTATGATGATCTTGAAGATTTACGGGCTGTAGGCCAGAGACTGCGTCTGGTGAAACGTCGGGGAACTTCAATCCTCAAGACCACGGCCTACAGCCCGGAAATCTTCAAGATCCATGTTTTCTACACATCACAAAATCACGAGTAGTTATTTCGATACACCTCTATATAGTAGACACATTTTATATAAGTTTAACACTTCGAATAACAGTTCCACTTTAATAACGGTGACACATAGAAGCGCTGTGAACAACAATTTTCTAAGGAATGCGGTTATTAACAGAAGTAATAACAGTTTCGCTCAGTTATGCGTAAATGTAGCCGCTAATATGTTGTTACCCATAACCAACAAAGTGATACCAATGATCTTTCAAGTTTCAGGCATTGAATACGAAAGGTAATATATTTCATAAGTACCAACTTAACATTTAGCACTTTAAACAGTGCAATTAAACAAAAGATAAATTTTCAAACTTCAACAATTATGGATTTCATTAAAAAAATAATTAAAATGGTAGTCATGTAAAAAGAATGACAGAAGACAGATTACCAAGAAGAATACTAAAATGGGTGTCACTTGTTAGAAGAAAAAGAAGAGGACGGCCAAAAATAATGTGGATTGATTGTGTTTTGGGCAGCATGAGGGGGAAAAGGATTGGACGATGGAGATTGGAATAACAGAGAGATGTGGAGGAGAATGCAGTAGATTAATTGGGAGCAGAAAGATGTGAAACATTGTGAACCTGCCAAATAAATATCTTCTTCTTCTTCCTTCCAAGTATTAGGCCAAGGCCTGTAAATAATAGGAAATAAATATAATTATTTATTATATCTTCTTTATTTATTTTTCTTAGTTTAATCTCTCTCCTTGTAAGTTCTTTTACATGTCCCATTTCACCCGGATTAAAAGGGACACACCTGACGGAGAGGGTTTTTTAAACCACTGCATCACACATATACTTTCTTTTTTTCTTTCTTCTTTTTTTCTTTTTTGTCACAGAGGGCATGGAGGTACAGCTTGGATGAGTTTTCAGCTCAATTCCAGTGCCACCTCCGAGACAACACGGACATTTAAAGCTCGTTACCCACTCTTATATTTATATGAAACCAAAAAAATATTATCTGGATGGTTGTGGTAGCCAGATGATGTTCGGGGACCGTTGGGCCTTAACGTTTTCTAACATTTATCTTACAGGTGAGGAAAAAAACCCGAAAAAACTCACCATGAAACTTGTCCCGACTGGGGATCGAATCTTGGCTCGCTGCGTGACAAGGCAGCACTCTACCTCGAGACCACAGCGGTGGACTAAAAAAAATAATAATAATAAAACTAAATACATGGTCACAGGTTAGAAAGTCATTATATAATGGAAATGACAGAAATGTTGAAGAAGTGCACCCACTAAAGTACCTAGGAACAATAATTAGAAACAGGAATGAGGTGCAGAAAAAATTAAAAACAGACACAGTTCTGTAAACGACTGCTATTTCATAGCCCTATAACAGGAACTCTTGTCATCCGAGTCACCCCCTAACCTCACAGGCATCACCCGCCGCCGACCGGAGACCTGGATCCTCGGTAAAATCGAGTCCCAACCCTGGACGGTCGCTGGATGGGTGACCATCCACAACCATGCTCAAAATAACAAACCGCGCACGCAGTAATCTATCATAACATAAAATAACACCATACGGGACATTCCATACGAAATCGGCAAAAATTGTGAAAATTGAACTCACATATTTAAAAATTTACCATTTTTACAGTGAAACTTTATGATATACTGAATATCTGAACCGAATTTCAAGTCTTCGTTTGGTGTAATTAAAGAGTAATAGAGCTGTCAATTTATCGTATGTTTTAAATAGTCTCTTTTATAAAATACATTTCTCGAAGTATTGCTATTCCCTCAACTTGAAAAGATAGTCACATTATAGATGATTTTATGCTCTATCGCCTGAAAATAAGTATGTTAATATTTACGTTTTTCTGAAGGGTGTAAATGCAATTAATATGCAATTGACCTTCCTCACCAAAAATTTTATAAAATCAAAAAGTGCCACATTATTACCTGAACACCAGTTAATTTTTTTGTAATTAGTATTAAAGTGGAGTCTTGAAAGGAAACTACCAAAAATAATTATTTTTCCTAAAATCTCCTATGTGTAGACTGCCCGCAATACCTTTAGCGTGAGTGGAGATCCCTCGCTCGAACAAACAATGACGGAGCTACTTGGTAATAGTCCTTGCGCACTTACAAATATTTTTATTGTTATTATCATCATTACATTATTTATTATCATTATTACAATTATTACATTATCATCATCATCATGGACAAGTGGTTACTCTGCACGCCTCCGATTCCGACGTTCGCGAGTTCAAACTCGATAGGAATCAATGGAATTTTAAAGGCGTAACAATTCTGAATGTAGCTTTCTCCAGAAGGAAGGAAATCCGTGAGTCCCGTGTCGTAAATTTATGGTACGTAGGAGAACCTCGCACTTGAAATAAATTGCTACATAATAAACGTCATTAAATATAACAATCTTTATTGATATATTCAGTAGGCGGTTAATTTTGTGCTGATTTTGGCTAATGTATAGTTTAATTTAAATTACTAATCACCTATGAATTCAAGCTGGTAGGTCTATTAAAAATATTTTCTAGAGAGTAGTTTTGTAATGTGTTGTAAAGTTTTGTACTTGTACCCTACACCAATGTCTGATGTTGAATATTGTAAGTAATGTTAAGCTATCGATAATAATTTATAACAATTTTCATGCTGTTACAAGTAATATTTAAGAGGTATAAATATATTTTATTGGCTTGGTATCATTTACTGATCTTGCATCCCCTACTCATGACATATCTAAGATGATATTAAAATGCACGATAATGTTAGCTTTTATTATAAGCTAAATTATTATAGTACTTAATTTAATGTCTAAACTTCCCATTATTCTCCTTTTATAACACAAAATGTATACCTCTACGATTATTCTCTCATTCCAGAAACATTTAAGAAATTGTAAAATTATATATTAACACACAATATTGTTAATAATGTTGAGTGATTCCGGTTATGTGGCCGTGGTCCATAGTTGGTGTTGATACCAGACGTTTCGCCCTCAACTGCGGAGGGCATCTTCAGTGGCGAGTGCTTCTAGGCCACTAGTATCAATACAACGTCCACTACGTCCACAGCGCTCACTCTAAGTAGATCTTCCGACCAGGAAAACGCCTAGAAGCACTGAAGATGCCCTCCGCAGTTGAGGGCGAAACGTCTGGTATCAACACCAACTATGGACCACGGCCACATAACCCGGAATCACTCAACATTATGATTACCGGCCGTGAAAGCCTGCATTCAACTAATATTGTTAATAACTAATGTATACTAATATATGCATAATTAAAATTATATTTAACATCTAACTCACCATTCAGCCTTTGTAGATCTGCAAACTTGTTAGTTAAAAACAATAAGAATTATTTTTAATTTGACTGTGACACTTAAAATGACGAGATGCACTAAACATACACACTGATGTAAATCAACTGTCTAGTATGTAATCTGAACTTGAGAATTGTTGATGTAAAACAGATGTTTAAGGAAGACTTGCTGACACTGCATCGTTTGGTAGGAAGTGGTACGAATATTAAAACATTCGGTTTTATTTGGAAGTGATATTTTATAACAATACTATTTCGTCAAAGTTTTCAGCGTACAATGCAATACACTGAATAAAAAGTTATTTTAAGACTGAAATTAGTAATTATAACACAATAAAAATTTATACCAGTTTATTCAATTAATGACGAAAGAGTTTTTATTATATAATATTACATTTAAACTGTAATGAAAAATTTGTAACAAAATAAATAATTTGTTTTAAAAAGGTCAGATGATTACGAGTATTTTAGAATAAAGTTTTTAGGAAAATTTTTGGATCAAAAAGAGATGAACAAACAGGTGAATGGAAAAACTACATAATAGTTAGCTACATGATCTGTATAGGAAGCCAGATATAATAAAACAGTTAAGTCTCGTAGGCTGCGATGGGCAGGAAATGTGGCACGTATGGAGAATGAAAGAGGTGCTTGGAATTTCTGGTAGGAAAACCGGAGGGAAAACGCCCAGTTGGAAGACTAAGAATGAGGTGGGAGAATAACATTAAACATGATTTGAGGGAAGTAGATTATACAGGGGATAATTGGAAAACGTTAGCTCGGGATGGGATGTATGGAGAGCTTATGCCCGCGCTGCCATAAACCTACAGGTTCCACAGAGCCTGTGAGTGAGTTAGTTATAAATAATTTGTTTAATAATTCACAGTAAACGTAAGTAACAGAGCTCTTTACTTCTCACTTCAGCAATAAAATTTGATAAATAAATATTTACTGCGTAAGAATCAAAATATCGCCACTTTTATACATTTACGGTACTGTTCCATTAAGCAGAACATATAATAATCTATTCGATTTAATGTCAGTTGAAAAAGACACTGATGAAGCTCTTTCAATAAAGTACGCGCGCGACCTTGGTCGTGAAATGAATCTGCTGCGCCGTGGACCCGCGAGTTTTTTTTTACGGAAATAGAATAAAAAACATTTATATTGTCTGAACTATTCAACTCTCCAAAAGGGTAATTGCTGGAAATAAATCCTTATTACGTGAGTAGTATCCTGTATTTTTTCCGTTTTCATTTTTTGATATGTACTGCAGTAAACCGCCATAAAACAGAAATTGACACCGAAAATAAAAATATCCTAATTATAAAAAATAACACCCTTTAACTACATGATATCGCCTATATAAATATGTTTGAAACAAATTTTTGCTGTTTACTGTTTCAGAAATATTAGTTAGTAAACGTTTTAGTTTATCATATTTACGATAATTTTAGATCATCATAACTACGAACCTATAAATGATAAAAATTAAATTTCTGTATTAATACATCTATAAATGTATTCACTATATTTAGGGATACATAAAATTAAAAAAATAAATTGCAAGATTTTTTGCTGTCCATCTTTTCACTGGCCTTCGTACATTCCTTGAACCTCTTCGCTTGTAGTTAAACTTTCTTTACCAAGCCAATTGCTTAATCAAATTGTAGTTTATTATTTTTTCTTCTTTATTTCCTTTGTCAATTCTATATTGTGTAACCTATACCAAATACGTATCATTAATCAACATGTAGATAATTCATAATTGTTATTATGTGTATAATTCAACCCTGGTGAAGTGGAAGAGAAGATCTTAGGTATTAACTCCATCAGGTGAAATAAATAAAATAAAACCTTCTGGTGGCACTTGGCCCTGGTGTCAATTTAGCCCTCTAACAGAAATGATTACAAAACGCTTGTTCTGTGGGTAAATGGGACCGTCACACTGGGCTGACAACCCGGTGACATCAAGTGTCGATTGTCTAGAAAAAAGTGGGAGCGTTAACCTCCTACTATCCTAAGGCTGTCGTATTGCCCGAGATCGATTTACCTTTTCTTTAATAATTCAAAAGGGACGTCATACCCACCCAACCATGGGCCGTTCTTAACATATACCACGTTGAGATAGAAGAGAGAGAGAGAGAGAGAGAGAGAGAGAGAGAGAGAGAGAGAGAGGAGAGAGAGAGAGACAGAGAGAGACAGAAATGTAGGGAAAATGATCGGAGTTGTGTTTTGAAGGAAGACGTTGATGGCCTCTAAGCAAGAGTAGTAGTCTTGCCTCTACGGTTGATGGTTCGGAATTTTATCCTGAGGGATTATGTTAAGCGAGTGGATCTCAATAAAACTGCGCATTTTCAAGTTTATAGTAGTCGTTAAGAGTCACTGTCACTAGCTAGCACCTCATAACAAATTGTATTGCACGTTACATCGTGTTTATGATTAAAATAAACATTTACTTTATTTGTTTTTACTTCAGGCTCTCATACCTAACTAACTAACTGGCACTATCAAACCCGTAGTTCATGGCCGCGCGGACATAAGCTCTCCATATATCCCTATCCTGAGCTAATCTTTTCCAATCATCCCCTGTATAATCTACTTCCCTCAAATCATAGTTAATGTTATTCTCCCACCTCATTCTTGGTCTACCAACTGGGCGTTTTCCCTCTGACAAGAATCCCTCTACAAGAATCTTCCACGCACATCTTTCATTCCCCTGCCACATGTCCTGCCCATCGCAGTCTACGAGACTTAACTGTTCTCATTACATCTGGCTTCCTATAAAGACCATGTAATTCACTGTTATGCAGTCTTCTCCATTCACCTGTTGTTCATCTTCTCTCTTTGGTCCAAAAATTTTCCTAAGAATTTTATTCTCAAATACTCGTAATCTCCTTTCCTGCCTTAAAGTAAGAGTCCATGTTTCGCATCCATATAATATAACTGGTAGAATAATAGTTTTATATATTTTCAGTTTAACGTTTTTTCAAAGGAGTTGGGAAGTCAAGAGTCTCTACAATGGATAATAGCACGCATTTCCAGAATTGAGCCTATGTTTAATTTCCTTGTGCATCTCATTCCTGTTTGTGATTATTGTTCCTACGTATTTGAATTCAGCCACTTCCTCAAAATTTCCCTCATTTGTCATTAGCTGTCCATTTCCTTATATAATGTATTTTTATGTGTGACCATGTATTTAGTTTTATTGATATTTATTTCCAGTCTCAATTTCTTAGTGGTACTCCACTCTCATATCGTTTGAAAGCAAATTCATATTAAAATATTACAATTATTTTGTAAATAATTTAAATATTAGTTAAAATTTATAAAATAATATAAAATATACTTTTTTTACTTCAGAATTTATCCATAGTACAGTGGTTTTCCGTCACCCTCAAGAAATTTTCGCCTTCTCCAGTTGTAGTGATCCTGAACATCTCATCTGTAGTCTCAGTTCACTCATTCTTTTTCTCACATCATCCATCCAACCTTCTTTAGATCTTCCCTTTCTTCTTTTCCATCTATTTTCCACTCCAAAACTTCTTAGGGATTCTAACAGACGTCATCATACCATCTTAATCCACTTTGTTTACTTGTCTGATATTTCATTTCTTTCAACTTTCATAATTTTCCTAATTTCGTCGTTTTAATTTTTTTTCTAATCTGGACGTCGGTGATGATCTTCTCCAGTAATCCATCTTTGTTGCTAATAACGTGTTAAAATATCTCTTATGCATATAAAATATTATATAATTATGATAAATTGTAGAGCCATTTAACTCATGCCCCAAATGGGAGTCAATGACCAATCACATTTCAGTGATGTTTTATTTACAACCAATCATAGTCGTGTTTCGCCTGGAATTTATCAACCAAAGTTTATCATATTAAAGAAAATACCTCCTTTTTAACATTCTGAATAGGTCATAGTATTATTTTGCAGTGACCGGCCCTCCAGGAAATACGGCTACCAGATTGCATTATAGCACGAATGTCAGCAGATAGAGCAGAATGCGCGAGGAGGGAGATAAAATAAAAACATTTGTAGCAATTGATTATACCACAAAAAAAATAACCACTGTTTGCACTTTTTTAAACGAATTATTTCACAGGAAATGGCGTTGCAGAAAAATATAATTGACATATTTACATCATAGGACATCAGAAATTAATTAATAATTGATGCGTACCACTCGTTTCTCATTTGTTTTCAAACATCGCCGTTTACATTGAATATATAAATATTTTAAAATAACTATAGTTAAATAATGATTTGTGAGTAAACAGCTTAATTTTATTCGTTAAATAGTCCTAACAAATGCCACTCTTGATTTCCAAATTCTCTACATAAATTCACTCCTCACTTCGTGAGTCGTGAATTTATCGATAATTTGGAAATCACTCGTGGCATTACTTATGATAATTGTTTTCTATACACTATTGCAAACTTATAAAACACTAGCTAATATCCGGCGGCGCTGTTCCGCCTAAATAAATTAAAGATTAAGGCCTAGGTAAATTGCATGGCATGTACTGCGACGAATCAAATATGACGGTTGTTTAAATACATTTTTAATTTCGAATTTCAGGTAAAACTCCATTTTTAATGGTCGAATCTCCTGATTTTTTTTAATACCTACCCAGGTTATTTCGATAGGATATACTGAGTTTCGTCACATAATAATGTGAAAGATAAGTTTACTCCCATGTCTCTTCGGACCCTAGATCCCCTATCTGAAATTGTTCAGTGAAGCATCCCCCATGTGAGTTTAACTTTTGCACGCTTTTACATAAACACCTGCATGCCTATTTCTTACGTTAAATTGAAAAATTATAATTGTTACTTAAAAATAAACATTAAAGGGCATTTGTTTTTCACATAATGAATTTCTTTATAATCCAATTTTAAAATAAATGAATAAGCCATAGAGTAAATGTAAGTTACTTCAAAGTGTTGATAATTAACTAATAAATGTGAACGGTATTTTGCATATCTTTATATTTAATTTATAATCGATTATCTAATGCCATAATGTGTGTAAATAATCAACAGTAAGAATGCAGGGTGATCCAGAATAAGTATTACAGACTTCTGAGGGTTGTAGAGGGAACTTAGTAGATAAAGTTTGATAAGGAACCCAGTCCGAAATGTATCATTTCGATGTAAAATACGTTTGAAGATCGAAACACAATGATACCGTGTGTCTTGTGTTTCAGGATAAGTATTAAAGATTTCTAGGGGTTGTACTACGCCTGTCGAGTCGGAGGAACTCGAACCACACTTGTAGTACAACCTCTAGAAGTCTGTAATACTTATTCTTAACACAAGACACACTATATCACCCCATTGTGTTTCGATCTTCAAAATTATTTAAATCAAAATGGTACGTTTCCGGACATAGGTCCCTTATCAAAAACTTTATCTGCTAACTCCCCTCTACAACCCCTAGAAGTCAGTAATACTTATTCTGAATCACCCTGTATAATATGATTTATTATGTTCACAGATGACTGGTCATCTTCTGCTAATTTTCGCACTTCTGCGCATGAGTACTGCGCTGCCTGATCTGGATGACAATATGCTGCCTACTGACGAAGAGATTTTGCGCACTATCCTGCAGCAGGTATCGTTACATTCTGCTTCTTGGAATACCCTTTTGTCCCTCATTGTTTACCTTACAGGTCCGTATCCCCAACATTTATGTTATAAATAGGACAACTAGGACTAGATATTTTTAATTAATTACTTTAAATAATCTTAATATTATAGTTTTCATATTATAGGAAATATTAGTTTTAGTTGGAATTCTTATTCATATAGTAACAGCATGTAGAAACAAGGTCAAACTATATTGGAAACTGGGGAAAACATTACTCAGTAATCAGATTTACCTTTGACTAGTTACAGTTAGGTCTATATCGAAACACTTACAGTTAGGAGTTGAGGTTCTGGAAACATCCCGGACGAAATGTAGCCTAAGGCTGAGAAAGTCAGGTTTTTCACATTCCAAAAGACAGTCAGAACAAGACCGTTTAGGGACATGAACTTGCCATGCTTGAAGAGATGGAGGGGGAGAACGAAGGGGTTGAACATAGATTTACAGCTAGTTTTTCAGAGAGAGAAAAAAAAGAGTAGTGTGGATGGACGGACAGAGTGTTGAAGATGTAGTGTTGAAGCAAGCAGCTGCTGTGTTAAGTCTGCACATGTTTATTCTTAATAGGAGTTTGGGGCTTTTGGGATAGGAAATAAATTGAAGTAGTTATGAAAGAAATATAAGTATCGAAATATGTTTCGATTAAGTCAGGTCATGTGGCGAAGATTCAACATACTGTAGTATAACCTCTCTCTTTCTCTTCAAGCCAATATGTAATAGAATAAGTTAGGCTAGTTTATTTATTTGTATTTATATATATATATATATATATATATATAAATTTGTTCTTATAGTTTAAAATATAGTATACTATAGTTGTTTAATTATTTTTTTATTCATCTCGGCTACCCTCAACTAATAAAGTCATCAGCATACCGCTCGGCTAGCACTAATCCGTAGGTAATTCACGCTATTTTACCGTCACAAGTAATCCATGTTCCAAAGGTCCTTTATGCCCTACAATAAGCTTCCAAACATAACAATTTAAAATATTAATTCACTATCGCGACTAGTATTATTACCAACAGAAGGTACGTCTGTTTCTACTGACCTATTTTCTGCTGATGATGCGATTAGTCCCGAAATACGTACATTGAATTCATATTTGGAAAGTTTAGAAGATGGACCTACCAGACAAAACAAATTTATAATTTTATATTATAATTTTAATTTGTGACTAACACCTCAACGGAGTTTTACTATGAACTTTATTAATGTTAATTGAAAACCCTTATCCCACTGGAATCGAACTCGGCCTCCCGGCTTGTATTGCATTGCCTTTATTGTCGACCAACGGATATGTGCCCCGTAAGATATGTGAACTAAACACTAATTTCATTTCTGCCTCTCTGCATTCCTAACTCTCTCTTCTTTCGCCCCTCCCACTACTCATAACTTTGAGCCTTCTTGGGGAACAGGTTATTTGTTGCACTTGTTGTCCAGTGTTGTCAACTCAGCATGAACACTGTAACATGGAGTGTGGAAAGAAAAATTATTAAGCAAATAATTAAAGTCAATCAGCGTCAATAGACCTACTTAAATATGAAGAAGTATTAATTAATCTTAATTGACTCAATATTCAAAATCCATGACACCGAAAGTTTGGCAACATCCCTACTCAGAAAGTTATCTTGGCTGCTGTTTGACGTGTTGGGAGGAAAGCGCGTGGAATGGAGTCAGTCAGGCGTTAACTTTCGTATTAAAGACTGCAGCGCTGAAGAGGTAAGGTCCATTGGTCCGACAATATCAATCAAGCTACGGCGTACCCCCATCCCTGTATATCACACACATTTAGTAATACATAAGGGGAGAATCATAAATATGGCTATACGTTTGATCGCGTTGTGTGATGAAAATATTACAATTACAGGAAATATGAAATTGCCGTTGGAGAGGCAATTATTAAAATTACAACAATGGAATAAAACAAAACAGTATAGAACTTACGTCATTAGTCAAAATGGCGTTGAATATGCAACAGCAAATTACAATTGCTGCATGGGCAATAATGTATGCTAATGATCGTGAGGCCGCAAGACGGGCAAGACGTGAGGTTAACGTAGCATTGCAGCCGTCGACTGGGAGTGGAAAAAAACGACTGCTGGAAACGGGAAGGATGCAGAAAATCAAACCTCCTGGAAGGCCTCGCATTAGCACAGATACATAAACAACGAAGAGAATTGTGGAGGCATTCGACGCTAGGCCACAAAAATTAACCCGCCAAGCTACACGTGAGCAGTGATTTGTTTTGTTTTCTATTGTTGTAATTTAAAGGATTCCCTTTCCAATGATAACATCATATTTCCTTTAATAATAATATTTTCGTCACAAAATGCGATCAAATGTATAGCCATATTTCTGAATAACTCAGTACTCTATTCAATACGATCACTGTTTTTACAAAGAGACCTAAAACAAGTTTGTGGAAAAGAATCTTATACAGGCTACTCAATCTAGGATTTAAAGAGAAATCAGGCCTTGCTTGGTTAAGGTTAGGGGCATTGACATTTTTAAAAATTAGCGACGATCACGATATGAGAATATGTCCAATGTGCGGGAGCTTTGAAGACGAGATACATATATTAGGAAAATGTAACGATTTGGAATATTGGAGGCGTCAGTTATTACGGAAAGATTTCTAAATTCAAATCGTGAAAGATTGGCATGCTACGAGTTATTGGTAAGTCCAGAAAATTGGATAAACTTGGGTATATTTCTGGACAAAACGAGGAAATAAGAACAACACTCATTCAAGAATAAATAAATATGTTAACAAATTGCAATACCATTAATTCTTAATAATTCTACATAACTAAGTTAATGTATAATGTAATTGTATTGTTATATAATTGTAATATAATTGATGTTTTCTTTTTTTGTTTTAAGTATATTATTACCAAACATCAACTTATTGTAACGGACTGTCAACAGCATGTATGGCTTACTGCCTGTGCGACCAAAATTTTAAATAATATTGTATGTATCTTACTTTTAGTGTAATAAAGTCCTGATGTATGTAATGCATGCTCTATCTCATCTGTTCCTTGAATCTGGAGTTACGTCAGACACGAACAGATGATTTTAATTTTTCAGATATTTAGAACTGTTAAACTATTTCTTGAAAAAAGAAGAGAATTCAACTTAGAAACACATTTTGCTTTCATAGATTTTGAAAAAGCATTCGACACAGTCAAGAGATCAAAACTCTTAAATATATTGAAAATTTACTTCGGCAGAACATACAAAATATTTACAAAGACAACACCATAAAGATTAAATTAAATAACAGATTTTCTGAAGAAGGAATTATAAATCGTGGTGTGAGACAAGGCTGCCCCCTATCCCCAACATTCTTTGCAATTTATATCAATGAAGTAATATGTTGCTGGAACAAAACATATAAATTTGGAATAAGAATATCAGAAAATAGAAAATTAAACACCTTATTGTTTGCAGATGACCAAATAATAATAGCAAATTCCGAAGATAATCTACAGAAAGGTCTGTATGAATTAACAAATTACAGAAGAATATGGATTAAAGATATCTACAGAAAAAACAAAAATTATGGCATTTCAAGGTATAGATCCTGTCAGAAGTAAAATTGTACTGGACAATAACATTTTGGAGCAGGTGAATAATTTTACATATCTAGGATGCAATATCTCATATGAAGAAGAAAAGGATGTAAATGCAAAGATATCTAAATTTTTAAGAATTTTAGGGTTAATAAATTCTATCTTCAAGCCACAGTTAGTCCAAAAGCATTCAAGACTGAAAGTGAATAAAACACTGGCTCTTCCAACTTTTGTATGGTAGCGAAGTATGGACGTTGAAACAGAAGGATATACAGAGACTTAGATCTGCTGAAATGAGATATCTTCGGAGGACTGCAGGATACACACTACTAGATCACAAAAAAATTAAGACATCTTAGAAGAATTACACATGGAATCTTTAGAAAACAAAATTTCTGATTATAAGTCAAGATTGATATAACATGTTCATCGAATGGAAGATCACAGAATACCCAAACTAATGTTAAGATATCAACCTGCAGGAAGAAGAAGACCAGGACGTCCACTCAAAAGACTTCTGGATGGTGTTTCTCTTGAGGCCGAAACAGGTCAACAAATGGCCTAAATTCGTGAATGTACTATGATGATGATGATGATGATGAGATATTTAGAACATAAAGTAATGAAATATTAGACATTGTTGCACATTTCTTACAATAATTAAAAGTGGGCCAAAAATTAGACGAATAATGATTCCATGTTTAAAATATGGCCTGAGCGCTTGAAAATATAGCAGTTCGTTCCATAGTAGATTGAACATGAACCGTGTTCCTAAGAATTATTTTTTAAAATATCAAGAATTACATTCGTTTTTTAAGAGTTTGTTTTATTATAAAATAATTAACACTCTATTATATATTTACCTGGACAAAGTAAACTTAAAATGTTTGTGTCAATCTAATATTACAGGAGAAAAAACTCCAGGGAGAGGGAGAAGGGACAGCCTGAAGTAGAAGATTCTCTGGGACTCCCCTCAGATGAGGACAGCTACAACGATCTACTAATCGCTCTGGGTCTTCCCGGCGGTAGCGGTACTCATCATTTCGTATCATCAACCTTTCCAGGTAACATAATATTTCTTGCAAGGGAACTCTCAACAATTACATGCCGAAATCTACTTTGAAATTTCTTCTAGAGAAGAGTTGTGATATATAAAGGCCGTGTCCAACAACAACAAAAAATGCTGTAGATTTTAACTGCAGAGCACTAAAATCCAGTACCAAATCTCTCATTTAAACTACAAGGAAGTAATACAACACCTGAATTGGTTTAATGGCCACCCCTGACCACATGCCGTCCGCAAAGCGTCCCGCCTCATTTCACTCCCCTCTTACTCGTGCAGGGAGTCCGTTTCTTCCATACAGCGGGTTGACATTGCTAGTTTCTGGCTTCGATTCCTATGCCTTGCAGTTAAAAACGGCAGATACTTGGCACATATCACAACACTTCTCTGGAAGAAATTTCAATGTAGGTTTCGGCATGAAATGGTTATTCAGTTACTTTGTTGCTTTTAAATATTCTTGTGAGCCTATGTTTTCCCTTTACAGAGATTTAGGCACTCTCCTCCTACAGGGAAGAATTTCAACCATACTAATTTAGTTACGCTTGTTTTCGTATAGATGTCATTTTGAGTGGTCCGTGGTCAGCGTTCCGCCTCATACTGACATCTAGGAAACCAAAGTAGTACTATGACGGGAAAATTCGGTAAATTTTGCTTAGAGGTCTTTTCATTCAGGCTTAAGGATCTTTTACGAGCCTCAAAATCTTCAGACTCGAGACCCACGCTTAAAGTTCCTCCCGGAGGACTTGCTCCTTGGATTTTTCCGTCCTAAAAAATCCATCGACCCCGGCCGGGTTTGAACCCGCGTTCCTTGGGACCAGAGGCAAGGAGCATAACCACTAGTCCACCGCGGCCGATTGGTTTTAAATATACATATATTAATGATATATTTTTTTTTAAAAAAGTGGAAATTTAGTGTTTATTTCTACCGATTGTCCCGCGCTCTAGCCGAGTGGTTTAAGGCATGGAGTCTCGGTGCAGAGCTATGGGACTTGCGATGGTTCAAATCGCCATCGGATAAGAAATTTTTTCATGTAATTTCGGCCAGTATGGGACCCGTGCCCCCCCGGCATCATGCGGAATTTCGGTAGCTACAATAAGATGAACTCCACGTTGAGAAAATCAGCTATAACAGCTGAGGGACTCTACATACTGATCACATATCAACTCTTTACTGGCAAGATGATCAGATTAACAGATTTTTAATAGAAGACATCTTTAATAGAAAAATATCGGTGGAATGGAATTGTATCAATATTTCTATTTAACATGAAGATGTGAGGCCAGCAGCCGAATCGTAGCCAAGGGTCTTTTAGGCCTGTAGTGTTATGGAGTTATCTTTTACCAAGTTGAAATCACTAATTAAATAAGAATTAAAGATAAAAATATTAAAATAATGTAAACAAAATATTTTTAAATCCTTGCAAAAAGATTTTTGTTTATTCCATGTGCAATAATTCAATAAACGAATTCTATCTGTAGCAGTGGCGGAAACATTCCAGTCTGAAAATCCCCACAAGCTGAAGAACGTGTGGATCAACAACTTGTTGCTCTACGGAGACAATTAGGGGTTGTAATCCCTCAAGATTGCACTTCATCCCCTAGACACGAACCCAATTTACTCCCTGTACAATCCAATTCCTTCACCACAACGCGACCATAAATTGCTTCTTCTACTATCCATCTCACGCTCTCTCCTACCACGTCAGTGACAAGCATCACCATCATGATTAGATAACAATACTACTACTACTACTACTACTACTACTACTACTAATAATAATAATAATAATAATAATAATAATAATAAAATAATTTTTAGGTCCACAAGTCATAGGTGAAGCATTTAGACTCAGAAGTAAAAAGGAATTAAAAATATATACAGACATTCATAGTGATATTAGAAAACGAAGGTTAAAATTTTATGGCCATATTAAACCAATGAATTCAAATAGGTTTACAAAACAGATATGGAATTCTACGAAAACAGAAGTAAAGCTCCAGTGGATACTGTGAAGTGGATTGATGAAGTCAAAAAGGACTTAAAACTGGCAGGAATTACTAAAGAAGATATCCCAAACAGAGATATATTTAGAATTAAGGTGAATAAGTGGCAAGTTGACCAAGAGGACAAACCGAAGAAAAAAACTGGAACAACTTGGACAGATGATAGAAAACAAGTTCATAGCAAAAGAATGAAAGAAATTTGGGCTCAAAGGAAACGCCTCTAAGTACTTTGCGTAGTCCTACATGGGCTCATCCGCAATCAAAAAAAAAAAATAATAATAACTAACTCACTGGCTCTATCTAACCCGTATACTCATGGCCGCGCGGGAATAAGCTCTCCATACATGTCTATCCTGAGCTAATATTTTGCAATCATCCCCCGTATAATCCACTTCCTTCAAATCGTGGTTACTGTTATTCTCTCACCTTATTCTTTGTCTACCAACTGTGCGTTTTCCCTCTGTTTCTCCTACAAGAAGCTTCCCAGCCCCTTCTTCATTCCCCGCTCGTAACACATGTCCTGCCCACCGCAGTCTACGAGACTTAACCGTTAATTTTTCACATCTGGTTTCATATTAATATCATATAGCTCACTGCTATGTAGCCTTCTCAATTCGCCTCTCTGTCCATAATTTTTCCTAAGAACTTTATTCTCAAATTCTCTCAATGTAAGAGTACATTAATACAATTCATACTAAAACTCCGTTGAGGTGTAAAACACAATATTAAAATAATAAACTGTGTAGCTACCATAAACTTCCGTCTCAACTTCTTAGATTTTGCCTACAGTTTCTTTAATAATCCAAGAAGTTGAGACGGACCTTTAAGCTACATAATTTTATATTATGAGTAGGGTGCGTGTAGGCAAACAGTTTTCAGATACTTTTGAAATCCAGAATGGGTTGAAGCAAGGAGATGCACTATCTCCTCTAGTATTCAGTTTTGCACAAGAGCATGCCATCAAATCTTCAGAGAATGAAGAAAGCCCAAATGGTATTAATAAGCTGTTATTTTATGCTGATCATGTAGTACTATCGGCCGATAGCGAAGAGATACCAAAGGACAACACACACACACACTATTGAGTAACACCAAGAAATTGGGACTGGAAGTAAATATCAATCAAACTAAATATATGGTCACACATAGAAATACATTACCGGTATCTAATGTAATTAGACAGCTAATGACAAATGAGGGAATTTTTGAGGAAGTGACTAAATTCAAATACCTAGGAACAATAATTATAAATAGGAATGAGATGCACAAATAAATTAAACATAGGCTCAATTTTTGGAAATGCATGCTTATTATGCATTACAGGGGCTCTTGTCAAAATCTTTTTAAAAAAAGTTGTTAAACTGAAAATATATAAAAATGTTATTCTACCAGTTATATTATAGGCCTATAGATGCAAAACGTGAACTCTTAATTTAAGGGAGGAAAGGAGATTGAGTATTTGAGAATAAAGTTCTTAGGACAATTTTTGAACCAAGAGAGATGAACAGACAGGCGAATGGAGAAGACTACGTTACAGTGAGCTCCACGGTATTCATAGGAAGCCACATATAATAACAGTCAAGTCTCGTAGACTTCGATGGGCAGGATACGTGACACGAATGGGAAATGCATGAGGTGCATGGAAGCTTCTGGTAGGAAAACCAGAGAGAAAGCCCAGTTGGCAGACCAAGAATGACGTGGGAGAAAACATTAACTATGATTTGAGGGAAGTACGAGTAGATTATACAGGGAATGACTGGAAAACATTAGCTCAGGATAGTGATGTATGGAGAGCATATCTCCGCGCGGCAATGAACCTACGGGTTCGATAGTACTAATGAGTTAGAGTTAGTTAATTTTAATATTTTAAATCCCAAAGTTATAACAAATATTGGAAGAACAAAAACAAAATGGACTCAACAGTATTAAAGAATGAGATCGGAACAACCCTTATAAGGTTAATCTATGAAGAAGAAGATTATGACAGTATACGTTAATACTGATTTACCAAAAATAATTAAATTCGAGATAATATGAAATGAAATTACATTACAAGGAATTAAATTGTTTTACTCATTCGTTTCGAAATTAATAAACACGTAAACATATCCGTAAAACCTCATTTTAAATCATCGTAAGTTAAATATGTGAATGGTTGCCCCGAGAAGAGATCTATCGCACACACTACAAATTGTTGGGAAAACGAAAAAAAATGTAAATGTTCATTTTGGGGCTATTACATTTTTTATATCATATGTATTTTAATCTCTCGTCCTATTGGAAACATATACAGCCGATTTGAATGCAAAATAATACGCTACTGACAGAATATTAAGAATTTAATACAGAATTTTGTGCAAAAACGATCTATTTCTATATAGTGGAAAAATGATCTAACCCATATTTAATTATGCTACAAAAAGAAACAGAAAATTCATACTGAATACTGATTCAGCTAGAAAAATGTCTAACTGAATCAGATTTCAATATTTATTATTCGATTTAATCTTAGAAGATTTAATCTAGAAGAACAAGAGGAAGACCAGCCTAGAGATGGATAGACAGTGGATGTACATCTAATACGTCTTCCTCTGAGGAGTGATTTTGGAAATAAACAGGATTAAATCCTACAAATTATGAAGAAGAAGAATCTAATTTCGTTGCATTATTTGTGTCTTTCTTATTTTCACTCAAATTCTCTAAGATTCAATTAGAATTCACGGACCAGTGATGGAATGAATTTGCACATGTGCAATAATTGTTTTTCTGTACTGCTACTCATGACTTAAAAAACTGTTTCCATCATTTTGTTACAGATTCGCTCGTAGTCAACTTAAAAAATAAAATTAAAAAAAAAGGTTTCGAAGAGAGTAGGGATAATTTTACATCTACCATACCGTGATATTCTCCGGATAGATCACTAATCCAATGAACAACTTTCGAATTTTTGTTCGTTAGATCTCTATTCGGGGCAACTATTCAATTATAGTATCTGGAGCCCACTGAACCACAAGCAAGACGAAGGGAGACGGTTCTTATATTTGTGATTCAGCCCAGAACATCACACAAATGAACGAAAGTGTGTTTGTTTAGTGGGAGGGGCACAAAAGCAAAGTTATTCTATTAATTGAGCACAAACAATGCATACTTCATTAGTTTCCCAAGACACAATACCGATGTTACAGGCTAATGATCAGTGTCGATTTTACATAGTGGCGTGCATTCAAGGGAACCAACTGAAACACTATTGCTAAAGTAGTTTGGTGGCTCGGCTATGAATCTTGAAACGGATCACCAGTTACCGGTACATTTCGCTTGTGGTCAATATGTTTACATTTCCGCTATAGTAAAACGTTTACTCATGTTACCTCTATCATAATTCAGCGTGTATGTTTACCGTATATTTATTGTGGTTGAGAAGGCAAGTTACACTTCCTTGAATTTCCATACATTTTGGTAGGTTATATTATGATTTGGATAAGTTAGCTACGTTTAGTAAAATTAAATAATAATAATATAATAATATAATAATAAATAATATAATAATAATAATAATATAATATTCATCTATTCATAGTAATTCTGCCCGAGGGCAGGTCTTTCACTGCAATTATAGCATTTTCATGCTATGCTTGCAGCTTTACTAGGGAATTGTAGGTGTGGTAGCTTCCCGTTCCTTTCCACACCGGGGAAGGATGATGATAATGATGGCCATATGATTTCGGGGACCGTTTGGGCCCTAACGTTTTCCTGGCATTTGTCTTACAGATGAGGAAAAACCCCAATAAAAACTCACCCAGAAAAACTGCCCCGACCGGGGATCGAACCCGGGCCCGCTGCGTGACAAGGCAGCAGGCTACCTCGAGACCACAGCGGTGGACAATAATAATAATAATAATAATAATAATAATAATAATAATAATAATAATAATAATAATAATAATAATAATAATAATAATAATGCTTTATTTAAGCTAACAGAGTTAGGACTATATGCGTTCTCTTCAACTCCAAATTTTCTTCTCTCTTCTTCTTCATCGTAACTGATGACATGATTCCATTGCATAGTTTGATCGCATTTTCTGACGAAAATATTATTATTAAAGGAAATATGATGTTATCGTTGGAAAGGGAATCCTTCAAATTACAACAATAGAACAAAACAAAAATCACTTACAACAACACTAAGCAAGTCACTTTATTGCTTCAAACTGTTCGCCGTTTACATCCAAGCATAATTGGCAACGCTTTGGTAAGGCATTCATTGCGTTATGATACATGTTTAGAGGAAGAGCTCTAATTTCTTTTTCAATCACTAATTTCAGCATGTCGACGTCTTGAGGTTTCCGGGCATAAATCTTCTCCTTCAAATAACCCCACAACCAGAGTCACATGTTGTGAGGTCAGGGGAACGGGCTGGCCATTCAATGGGGCCTCTTCTTCCCACCCACCTGTTTTGCAAATGATCATCCAAAATTTCCCTCACCGCAATTGCATAGTGAGGAGGCGCACCATCCAGCACTTTGCATTACCGGCAGGACAATTTGTCTAAGGATATCACTATACCGATCACCATTAACAGTCTCATCCAACATTCGCATTCCTAACTGTCCTTCCCATCCGATCATAGTCCAAACAGTGACTTTGCCGCATCTTAAACATGTCTATTCGATAACATTAGGATTCTCTTTACCATAATAGTGACAATTGTGTCGATTAACACAACGTCCGTTCACATGGAAAACAGCTTCATCAGAAAAGTGCAATTTTCTGTACCAAAGTTCATCGTTTGCTGATTCCCTTACAACAAATTCACAAAATTCCATCCGCCTGTCAGGGTCGTCTTCATTAAGTTCGTGGACACGAATCGGTTTTAAGGGTGGAACTTCTCACGCTTCAAAACACGACACACACTCGATTTACTGATATGAAGCTCACGTGCAGCTTGGCGGGTTGATTTTTGTGGGCAAGAGTCGAACGCCTCCACAATTCTCTTCGTTGTTCCTGCATCCGTGCTAATGCGAGGCCTTCCAGGAGGTTAGATTTTCTGCATCCTTCCCGTTTCCAGTAGTCGTTTTCTCCACTTTCCCACAGTCGGCGGCTGCAATGCTACGTTAAACTCACGTCTTTCCCATCTTGCGCCTCACGATCATTAACATACGTTATTGCCCATGCAGCAATTGTAATTTGTAGTTGCATATCCAACGTCATTTTGACTAATGACGTAAGTTCTACACTGTTTTGTTTTATCCCATTGTTGTAATTTGAATAATTGCCTTTCTAACCATAATTTCATATTTCCTGTAATGGTAATATTTTCATCACACAACGCGATCAAACGTATAGCCATATTTATGATTCACCCCGTACTTGAAGAGTTGATTGGTGATTTTCCATGGGGCTGCATTGGTGTATTTTCAGCTTATGTGCACATTTCTTAAAATTTTGGTAACAACTTAAATCCTCTCACCCCATCAAGGTGAGTGCCCATGATGTTGCTGCGAGTAGTTTTTAAAGAAAAGATAGATATAGAGAAGAGAAAGTTGGAAAAGATCCCCTAGACCTCGAATGCTCTAATACCATCCGAATCGAAGAAAACAAGAGTTAGTGAAGAGAGGCTAAATAGGAAAGATGATAAGGAAGGGAGACTAATACTGAAAAGAGATGAATCAGTTTCGGTCAATAACTCATCAAACTGACTGAGAAAAAAAAACAAGATCTCGAGTGCTCTAATATCATTAGGTCAGAAAAAAAAACAAGAGTTTAGCCATGGGAGGCTAGACAGGAACGTAGGAAGAGAGAACTAAAATATAAATAGGAAGAAATATCATTTTGGTCGAATATCAAATTAAACACATTAATTCTTTACTCCAAATTTTATACATTTTTTTTTCTGCTTGAAATAGTTTGTTGGAATTGTAGACAAAAGTGACTGAGCCGTCGAAATGTTTGATGTTTTTATTTTTTGTATTAGTAATAATGATAATAGTAATATTATTATTACTAATAATAGTAGTAAACAATAAATACATAATAATAATAATAATAATAATAATAATAATAATAATAATAATAATAATAATAATAATAATAATAATAATAATAATAATAATAATAATAGTTGAAAACATCAGTGTTTCATTTGATATGTTACGTAGATTATGTCGTTCTCCTTTGAGAATCTGAAGATAATTTACAGATCTTTACATCAATTTTGATATAAATGCCAGAAAATACAATATGGTAATTAATACGAATAAGACTAAATGCTTAACAATACCAAAAGAACCAGTAAGATGCAAATTAGAAGTGGAATGAAAAATTTTAGAACAAGTGTCAGAATTTAATTATTTAGGTGTATTAATAACAAATACTAAACATTTAATAAATATAGTATAGAAACAAGTTGATAAAGCAGCAAAAATATCAGGATATATGAAAGATTTAATTTGATGCAACAAACATATGTCAAGAGAAAGCAAAATCCGCATATACAAAACGATAGTTCGACCAGTTATCGTATATGGAGCGGAAAATTGGGCTGATACAACAATAACTAAACAAATAACAAGCACGTGTGAAATGAAGATCTTAAGAATTATTCAGGGAAAACATTATTTGATGAGTTGAGCTGAAAAAAAAAGTAGCGTATCCGGATAGTAACTAATTTCTATACACACTGTTTACAAAATGCCTGTCTTTGTCGAGGGTCTCCACCGCCTGCTCGGAGCGGAGAATGTGTATGTTCGACCTGTTTACGTGACGTGTCGATGTATCAGAATGCCGAAACAAAAATTGTGCAAAGATGAGTCCATTCCTACACAAAGCGGACTGTCCCGGGTAGCGCGTGTCAACGTGCAGTTTGTAAACATAGTGGTCTAAGTACGATGCAGCCTAGCCTATAACCAATACTTTTTTCAGCCAATTGATAAGATAGATAACACAGAAATTAGGGGCAAATGTCATATTCAAGACATAACCAAATTTATTATAGCCCGAAAATATTCAGAGTCGGGGCCCGCAGCTTAAAGTCCCGGGCGGATGACTTCTTCTTTGTATATCATTTCAAAAGGGGAAAATAGTAATAATAACTCGACCGGGTCTGAACCTCTTACCCACGGGATCAGAGGCAAGGTCCTTAGCCATTCAGCCGATTCCCTCAAATAATGTTTAATTTTATTTTCTCGCCTCGTTCTTGGCAACATATTGGTGATTTTTCTCTGATTTTGCTACAAGATGTGTCTATGGACCTCCTTCATTCCCCTACATGCCACTTGTTCAACACATTCTACAAGAATTGTTCCGTAGAGTTTGTTAAATTAATATCTACTGAGTATTAAAAAATGGGTATTCTCTGCCACCATACCACCTCTGAATATTTGATCGGAGAAAACCAGACTGCTAGCGTCATGTTGGCTAGGATTTTTTACGCAATAAAATGTAAGTTTGCAATACTTACTTACTCACTGGCACTATCGAACCCGTAGGTTCATGACCGCGCGGACATAAGCTCTCCATATATCCCTATCCAGATCTAATGCTTTCCAATCATTCCCTGTATAATCTACTTCCCTCAAATCATAGTTAATGTTGTTTTCCCACCTCATTCTTGGTCTACCAACTGGGCGTTTTCCCTCTGGCTTTCCTACAAGAAGCTTCCATGCACGTCTTTCATTCCCCATACGCGCAACATGTCCTGCCCATCGCAGTCTACGAGACTTAACTGTTCTTATTATATCTGGCTTCCTATAAAGACCAAGTATTCATTGTTATGTAGTCTTCTCCATTCACCTGTCTGTTCATCTCTCTTTGGTCCAAAAATCTTCCTAAGAACTTTATTCTCAAATACTCGTAATCTCCTTTCCCTCCCTTAAAGTAAGAGTCCATGTTTCGCACCCATATAATATAACTGGTAGAATAATAGTTTATGTATTTTCAGCTTAACGTTTTCTGAAAGGAGTTGGGACATCAAAAGTCTCTGCAATGCATAATAGCATGCATTTCCAGAATTGAGCCTATGTTTAATTTCTTTATGCATCTCATTTCTATTTGTGATTATTGTTCCTAGGTATTTGAATTCAGCCACTTCCTCAAAATTTCCCTCATTTGTCATTAACTGTCCATTTCCATTATATACTGAATTTCTACGTGTGACCATATACTTAGTTTTACTGATATTTACTTCCAGTCCTAATTTCTTAGTGTTACTCAATAGTGTGTGCGTGTTGGCCTTTAGTATCTCCTCGCTATCAGCCAGTAGTACTACATCATCAGCATAAACTAACAGCTTATTAATACCAATCAGTTGTAAGCCTTCCTCATTCTCTAAAGATTTAATGACATGCTCTAGTACAAAATTAAATAGTAGAGGAGATAGTGCATCTCCTTGCTTCAACCCATTCCGGATTTCAAAAGTGTCTGAAAACTGTTTGCCTACACGCACCCTATTCTTTGAGCCATTTAGACACATTCGTATAAGTCTAACTAACTTTTTAGGAATTCCGAACTCCAGCAGGATACTATATAACTTATCCCTCTTAATTGAATTATACGCTTTTTTGAAGTCTACATATAGTTGATGTACAGTACCATTATATTCCCATTTCTTTTCTAAAATCTGTCTTATACTGAAAATCTGACCTGTTGTAGACCTGTTTCTTCTAAATGCACATTGATGATCTCCTAGAATGTCATCAATATAGGGAGTAAGCCTGCTTACTAATATATTTGTTAGAATTTTGTACGAAGTTGAAAGTAATGAGATGCCCATGTAGTTGTTGCAATCAGTTTTATCTTCTTTCTTATAAATTGGTACGATAATTGATTCCTTCCATTCATCAGGAAGAGCTTCTTTTTCCCAAATCATACTAAGCAACCAGTTTCAATATAGTTAGTATTTATTATTCAACTGTTTGTATGTGAAATCAAGATAAAAGACAGTCAAACGTCTAACTTCTCATTATAGTATTCAATTGTTTGCATGTAACCAATAGAAGTTCTGAGATGAGAGATCAATTAAATATTTTTTAAATTTGATGAATAAAATTAACAAACAAAGAAAAATTTATATGAACATCTACTAAGAATGCCAGATGATAGATCTACAGGATATAGAAGTCAAGGAAGTACATTTGCTAGATGGAAAGACCAAATCGCTTGATGTCGGAATGGGCCAGAGGACCTAAGCCTTGATTTTGATGATGATGACCAATATAAAAGACAGTCAGAAGTCTAACTTATTACACTATTCAACTGTTTGTGTGTGAAACCTAGATAAAAGACAGTCAGAAGAATATGATAGTGTACCTGGACAATTGTTATGGACGGCAATGAGAAATATGAATATAAGTGATAAATGGATTAATATTGTTAGGAGGATCTATAGTAATACAAAAGCTAAAGTAAAAATACAGAATAATTTAACAGAGGAATTCACAGTGAATAAAGGCCTTAAGCAGGGATGCGGTTTGTCACCAATTCTTTTTAACATTTATTTAGAACAGGCTCTTAACTTATGGTATAAAAAATGTTCTGAAATGGGTATTCTATAGGAGGAAAAGTACTGCATTCATTGTTGTTTGCAGATGATCAAATAATTTTTGCAGGGGATGAAGATGAAATGAAATATATGACAAATAAACTAATGGAAGAATATAAAAAATGGGGACTGAATATAAATTTACAGAAAACAGAATATATGTGTTTGAGAAAGGATGTGGTTGACCTCATACTTGAAACAGGGAAAATAAAAAAATCTGAATTTTTTTAATATCTTGGGTCAATAATTACAAGTTTAGGTATCTGTGAGAGAGATGTACAGACTAAAATTGCAATTGCAAAAAATGCAACTAAGACATTACATGGAGTAATTTGGTACAAAAATATTACAAAGGAAACTAAAATGAAAATTTATAAGAGCATAATACAGAATATTTTGTCATATGGAAGTGAAACTTGGTCTTTGACGGAATTACAAATTAGAACAGTTGAATTTTATTATTTTAAAAGAAGCCTCAAAAAAACAAGACAGGATAAAATAAATGAATTCCTTTGGAGAGAAATGAATGTCACCACATCTGTTAAGAGGATTGAAAATCAAACGCTTAAATGGTATGGCCATGTACAAAGAATGGAAAATGAAAGTTGGCCAAAACATTTATACCAATGGTCACCCCCTGGAAGAAATAAACATGGCAGACCTAGATGAAATGGAAAACCTACGTCAGAACAATAATGGGTGATAGGAATTTGGAAGAGGGAGATTGGAATGATAGAGATAAATGGAAACTGAAGACGGCAAACCTATAAGTGGGGGAAAGCCAAAGAAGAGAAGAAGCATAATTTCTTATTATGCTATGTTGCAATCTTACATTTTGGTACATAAAAATCCTAGGTCTAGTGATAACACAAATTCCCGCTAAAGCATTTGCCAACATATTTACTCACATATAAAGGGATTCTATCCTAGCAGTCTGCCTACATTAGTGGACAAGTTATGGTGAGAAAATTGGCAAGTT
>JASPKZ010000613.1:0-30512 GCA_030220185.1 Diploptera punctata | reverse complement strand
AAGCATAGACTTAATACCACAGGTATAACCTTCTTGGCTTGTATATGTAGATTTATAAGAAAAATAATAAGAAGGTAGGAATGACATAGTGGTTTACCAGAGCAGATCTTCATAATGCACAAAGCTCTGCTAGAAAATTTTAAGACATTAAATTAAATACATGAATTTTACAAATGTTAAAAAAATATATGAAGCAAAATATATTTTCATTTTATTACTAGTAATTTTATTTAAGGTCAACAACTAAGGTCATTGGAATCACAATTAAAATCAGACATCAAAGGGCTGAAAATATTTGCTCAGTCACCTCTTATTTCAGATTCCTTTATGTCCCATAAATCTACGACATAGGATCTATGGCTTTACTTCACTTCAAAAGGAAGCCATGCTGAGGATTTTAAGCCAACAAAAAGCCATCAATCTGGACTGGATTTAAACCTGCGACCTTTTAAAACCAGAGGCGAGCATGCATTTCACTAGTCCATTGGGAATGCCTTATTTAAGATTAAACATCTGTGTGCCCTGTGTAGAGAGCATGTTTGAAAAATAAAATACCACTTTTTCATTAAGTACAGTTTTGGACTTAACAAAATGGGGCAAAATTAAGAAATAGAATTATTAGAAGGAATTACTTTTTTTAGGATTTAACACTATGAGGTATTATTTATTTAAGTAAAATTTTATCATATTTTATATTTTTTATATTATAATTTTTTATAATATTATATTGAAGAGAGATTTTTGCCCAGACCGAGACTCAAACCCGGGACCTTTGGCTTTCTAGGCCAATGCTCTACCATCTGAGCTATTGGGGTGATTTCCGATCTAGACACAAATTTTTCTCTTATATACGTTGTAATTCCCAGCACCAAATGCTATGAAGCCTTTGCTTTTATCTTTGCAAATGGAGGTTTCTTAGTTACATTTAAACACTACTTTATAAAGCCAGTAGGGCTTCAATTGATGTTTCTATTATTAATTTAACACTTCTCACTGAAGGATAAATTATAATTTATTTAATCAATTCAGTTGGTGTTTACTTGATGAAAATCCATATTTATATATAATTTATTGTATAAAATTTTATCACCTCACCTCATAATAGGAAGCGGCTCTTCAGGACAACACCACAACAGTCATGAAAATACTGAGGATGGAACTTAAGAAGAAAAGTTCCGAAACTAGTCCGAGAAGAAGATTATGAGGTGACGTGATAAAATTTTACTTAAATATTAGGAGATTTGTGTGTATATATATATATATATATATATATATCTTTGTTGAATGTATTTATTTTTGCAGGAATGTATGTCGTATCAACAAAACCTGCTGGCTTTAATATAGAAATTACAAATCAAGATAGTTCCATGGTAATGACTGGAGTTCGTATTATGTTGGGTACTCAGGATTCTCAAAGAGCTCCATCATATGTTGAGGTATTTGTTATTGATTTTTTAAACAATGACTTATTGTAAAATCCAGAATGTGAATCAGGAACTTTGCACCTCACCCATAGGTGAGAGGATCTTCTTTAATGAGGTGAGATGTAAAGATTCTTCTCTTATATACATTGTAATTCCCAGCACCAAATACTATGAAGCCTTTGCTTCTATCTTTGCAAATGGCAGACTCTTAGTTAAGACATTTATCGGGAATTTAAACACTACTTTATAAAGCCAGTAGTGCTTCAATTGATAAAGACTCTTATTCATTATTTGAGTTTGTATTTTTTTAATATTCTTACCTCATGTGTTTAAAATTAAAATTAAAATTCTTATTCATACTTTGACCTTACAGCTCTATCTCAAGCATCACTTCATTAATACTGTCTCCCAGGAAAATTAAAAGAAATGCTTACTGATTAGTGTTTTGAAAATGATGGGCTTTTTTTTATATATATATTTTTTGCCCAGTGCTACCAGGTTGCCTTATGATGTTTTTGGTATTCTCTTCTGGTATTGACAGAATTGTAACCCACTTCTGAGGTTGTGATCTAATAGGGGACTTCAGTATGATGTCCCACGTTGAAGCCATTTAATAGAGGATTAGATGAGTGATAAGTCCACTGCTGTGGTCTCGAGGTAGCGTGCTGCCTTGTCACGTAGCAGGCCCGGGTTCGATCCCCGGTCGGGGCAGTTTTTCTGGGTGAGGTCTTTATTGGTGTTTTTCCTCACCTGTAAGACAAATGTCAGGAAAACTTTAAGGCCCAAACGGCCCCCGAAATCATATGGCCATCATCATCATCCTCCTTCACCGGTGTGGAAAGCAACAGGAAGCTACCACACCTACAATTCCCTAATAAAGCTGCAAGCATAGCATCAAAATGCTATGATTGCAGTGAAGGACCTGCCTTCGGGCAGAATTACTATGGATGGAATGAGTGATAAGATGGCCCACATTGAGGTGTCATTTAATGGAGTATTTTCTCAGGGTTGTAGTTAGTTGATCGTAATAGTCAAAATTAGTATTACCTGCCACTGCATTTGAGATTCTGCCTCAGCGGAGTGTACAAAAGTTTATTTTATTTTGAATTAACAACACTGTTATTAATGATAAAGATAAATATGAGTTTATTAAAGTTTTCACTAAAATGTAGCTGATTCTTGTATAGTATTATTTGAGTACTGATCAACGGATAATTAACTTCAATATAACGTCGGTTATTAAAAACTTACTTTAAATAAAAATATTATTTGATAAATAGAATGATTAATTATATTATTTTTGGTCTGGACATCTTACCTCAATATTAATGTTGATTTGTTCTTGGACATGTTTCAAAACAATTCTGTTTTATCGTCAGCTTTAACTTCAAAGATCGTGGCTCACATTACTGAATTTACTTTTATTTATAAGTAAATCACTTTTTCAAAATAATGGAGGATGTTTCTATCGGTCATTTTGTCGCCACAACCGACTTTTTTTTATTTTATGAATAACTTATATACTTGGTGATGAAGATTTGTACTTCCAAATCCACTTTTTAGCACTTAAAAGACCATTTGGTTCACTAATATGGAGAAAGAGAGATAAATTTCCTATTTCGGAAGACCTTTTACTAAACGCGCCTACTCCTTTTGAGTTACTGTAGCCATTTTGTCTTCTTGTAGAAACAATCTAGTATTAACTCTTACATTCAGGAAGCTTTTTGATTGGTTCAATGATAAGGAAGGCATACTATTGGCTGACTCCTAACCAAATCATCCAATCCCATTAATTATTGTATAAAAATGTCAATTCAAGTATTTAAAGTATTTGGATATTAAATTGTCATTTAGAAATAAATTTAACTGTATTAACGTTATATTTGCAAGTTTGAATTTTTATGTTACATTTATATACATATAAAAAATTTGAATCTCTAAAATCCATCTTATTTTTTCCAAGTAGATTGCAAATTATAATCTTCTCCATTCCACAAAGAGAAATAAATATGGTGAAATAAATGTTTTTACCTCTCCTCATATAAATTTACTAAGTTGATCACGATTCGAGACTATAACTGTCTCATCTCAGAACTTTGTTGGCAACTAGATGTTATGTTGAGCGAAGAAACTTTTATTTATAAGTAAATCACGTCTATCGGGCGGGTGTTTCTATCGGTCATTCTTCCGATCGACATAACACCAGTGCCACAAAAGTTCTGATGATTAAAACAGTTATAGTCTCGAAATCGTGATCAATTAGTAAATTATATGAGGAGAGGTAAGTTAACATTTAATTTCCAGCATAAATTAAACTCATAGTGATAAATCCTATAAAAGTTAAATAGAAATAAATTATATTTCAATTAATATTGGGAAGTAAAATGAGGTTGAATCATTAATAGTGAGTGGAGAACATTTTTAATCGACTCACCTCATACATTTTCAACGAAGAAGGACATGATTTGTCGAAACCGTCGGTATCAAAGAAGTTTGAAAATGAATGAGGTGGTCGATTAAATATGTTCTCCACTCATTAAAGAACTAAATATACTTTAATTTTAATTTTAGGGAAGTTATATTTAGGTTATTTCATTATATATTTTAATTATTTTAAATATATTGTATTTAAATCATAAAGAACCCTTATTATTTAATTAAATTTTTGAGTCATGATATCTTGTCTCAATATTAAGGTTGTTGTTCTTGAACATGTTCGATTGTCTTCTATATCTTCAGCATCTGGCAGGTGTGGTTGGATTTATGTTGTAAACCTGGATGTGGATCAGCTCCCTCCTGCTCTTGCCAAAAGTGACTCCAAATGAGGTCAGTTCCGTCGGTATTTCGAAATTCATAACTCTGTTTTTTCTTTGAATTATAATTTTTTCCCCAAATAGTCCGCTCTTTCGTATTTTCTATATTTTAATAATTAGTGTGCGAATTTTTATATATTTGGCCATGTGCTGAGATGATTAGAAGATTAACTGAGACATGTTCAGACCAATTCAACATTAATATTGAGTAAGGTAGCACAGATCAAAATAATTTTATGAAAGATCATTCAAAATATTACTCCTAAATAAAATATTAACCTTATTAATTTTTGTTGGGGTAAAATATCGGTTTTAGGCCTCAATGATATGCGTTGTGTTGCATCATTGATAGGGTGATAAATGATAATTTAACACCAGAAGGTCATTAATCATAAACTAAATCCAATTGCGACCATAGGCGACACAGGAAAACAATTTTTGGGGGTTGACTGGGAATCAACTTGGGACCTAAAGAAAGGTATTAGAGCTCTGACCACAATACAAAAAGCCTATTTGTTTTGTTGTAGTATGTGTGTGCTATGAAACAGAATTGTTCTTACATTTGGGTAAAAAAGAGAAGTTACATGACCGATATAACCATTGCCTTTGGTCCTTTGGAAACTTTATTGATATTAGGATAAACCATATCACATATGTTTAAAGTTTTGATGAAGGCATGATGATTTGCATACTTTTTTTTTTCTCTAATAGACTCACATTTTTTTTTTCACAGCCAAATGTTTATTCCAGTAACATCATGTGTCATCTTCATAAAGTATACGACTGATGGCTGTTTCAGCCTCAAGGTTGGATTTTTAGTCCAGCTCTTCTTCTAATCGTGCAAACATCTTCCCCATATGGTAGTAATGTAGATGGCTTTTGGGATTTTGTCCATACTTCTTACATAACATTTACAGAGTTTTCCAATTTTTTAGACTTGTGTATTAAATGGTTTCATTCAATTGAGAATTTCCTATCATTGCGGGTTATCTCCAATCCAATCTTAGTAATTAACAGAATTTAAAAAAAAGTATAAATGACTATGGATTATAGACTATCAGTTGCATAACATTCACAATTTATATTTAAATTACTATTGGGAAGTAAACATTATGAGGTATATCATTAATAGTGCGTGGAGAACATATTTAATCGATACCTCATACATTTTCAAACTTCTTGATACCGACGGTTCAGACAATATATGGAAGCCTGATGAAGAAGGCCGTGCTATTGTCTGAACCGTCGGTATCAAAGAAGTTTAAAAAGTATTAGGTGATTTTTAAAATATGTTCTCCACTCCTATAATAATTCACATTTCCCGTTATTAAAGTTCTCATCGTTAATGGATATTGATTTTAACTAAATTCTTACATGCCTTTCATTTTTTGGTGATCCCATGAGGAATAACATACTGTTGATTTAGTGATCTTCACATTGCTGGTTGTGATTCGATGGATGCCCTTATTTTCATTCCATGCCTCACTTCTGTAACATAATTAAGTTTGCTAACATTTATATAGGTTTAATTTTTGAAGGAAGTAACCCTATGGGTTTCTTTTACTTATGAGTTAGGGATTTAGACTCACCTCATTTTTTTTTTTTTTTTTTTTTTTGCAGACCAGATTTCTTCACCTGGTTGTGACATTGTCAATGCTTCTGACTCACAATATTTTATAAGTTTTTTTTTTTTTTTTCGTACTATGAAAGTTTCAAAAAATTTGTTCCACAGTTTATTGTACTTATGGATTTTATCAGTGATTTTAATCAAAATGAAAGTGAGAGATAACACTATGAAGATATTTACATTAATGAATGAGTGGAGAAAATTCTTTAACATCTTACCTTATAAAAGTTGTTGTGTCTTCACGATCCCAGTTCAACAGTATAGTTTTACTTCCATCTTCAGTCAAACTCCAAACTGTCGAGAAATTCTTGCCATTTATTAAATCATCATTCTGAACTACCATCTGGTGCGATTTTGCAAACTTGGAGATCAATTATTCTTGACGGGAATATAAAATTCATGGCTTATATTTATTCTTCTGAATGTATATCTTTTTCCAAACTGTTGATTCCAAAGGTTTCTCCAAATGTTTCAAAAGTTTAGTTTGTCTTCCAATTTTGTGATTCTTTCTAACAAACTATGAGCTGCAATTGCCGATTTTTCAATTTCACCATTTTTAATATCTCTAAAGTGTTCTTTTGTACGAGTTTCTAAATTCTTTTTTAGTTTTTCCTATATATACTTTATTGCAGTCATTGCAACTATAAGGTGAGAGTTTAAAGCATTTTCTCAAACTCCATTCATTAATTTATCAGAGATATCTAATTTCACCCAAAAGACAATTTGTACTCAAGTTAGAAAAAATCTTTACTCTTCCAATAATTTATTTTTTAAAAAATTTTACTTAAGTTTATGGTATTTTCCTAATGAAAGGCCTCCACTTTTGTTTTTTTATATCTATCTTCATATTGTATTTTTTTGCCCTAACTAACTCACTTGGCTCTCTCAAATCTATAAGTTATGGCTGAGTGGACATAAAGCTCTCCATGCCATCCCTATCTTGAGCTAATGTTTTCCAATGATCCCTTGTATAATCTACTTCCCTCAAATTCATGGTTAATGTTATTCTCACAACCTCAGTCTTGGTTCCTACAATTGGGTGTTTGGAACCCATGTCTGCATTTGTTGATGGTTGTATTTTTTTATGCTGAAAGATCATCACTCTTTTTTTGTCTAGCATATTATCTTTCAACCTGTCTGCCATGGGTAATCAATTTCAGCCGCTAATGCTACCCACATGCATACCTCTTGGGCTCATTTAATGCATGCAATCCATTCCATCATGACAAGTTAAAAGATTTGTCTGTCCAATGGATCTGTGCCCCTGTAAGATATGCAAACTAAAGCCTACTTCCTTTTCTGCCTTGGCATATCATTTTTGTTCCTACATTCCTATCTCTCTCTTGCACTTACACTCCAGTGTTGTCAACTCAACTCCAACCTTACATTATTCAATATTCAAGAGCCATGGACACTGGGAAAGTTTAGCAACATCCCTACTCGATAAGTTACTTGTGGCTTGCTGTTGGACGTTGGTGGGAGGGGAGTGCGGTCAAATGGTTGGAGTATTGACATGTACTTTCTAAGAACGATGCTAGCGCTATAGGGGAAATAGATCATGGTCCGAGTATATCTTTTTCATTAGTTCTTGAACTGCAAAAAGTAATGTCTCAGTTTTTAAATTCAATTGATTGGGATGGATTCATAACGTATCTGTCTCCATTCCTGAATAATTATGGTGATGTATATGAACATTAGTGGTGAAAGGCCACAATCTTTCCATAACACCACTGTAAATTTCTCACCATTGAGTTATTCTTAGTAACTTGCTAACAGTAGCACATATCAATTCCTATCAATTTATCTCTGACATAAACTTGTATTAAGATTAATAATAGAGTTAGAATTTAACATCTCACCTCTAATTATAGATTTCTTGAAGACTAGTTTCGATACTTATGTGTACCATCTGTATTAAGATATTCTTAGAGTCACTAGTGACACCAGAAATTATTGGATGGAACGAAAGTTTCTACTTTGATATATGACCTGTACTATTTATTCATTTAAATGGTTTAATGGTTTTCTTCAATTTATATTCAATTGAAATGTAGATAATGTAATGCAAATTCATAAATCATATATTTATTGTATGAAATCCCATAATGCAAGACTATATTATTTGAAAAATGATTTATACTAAAATTTTCCTAAATTTGTAAAGATGGTAATTACTTGTAGTGCTACATTTTAAAGTTGTACTCGTGTCTGTAACAACGCACTCATAATCATCATCCTCTTCTTTGTGTCCTGTTGGAAGTTCAATTGCAAATATGCCTCTATTCATTTGTATCCTTCCTTTTTTTTCTTCCTCTCAATTCTTCTCATTTATATTCCCTTTCTTGAAGGTTTTCCTTGCTTTGTTAATCATCTTTCCCGTAATCTTCCTTATGGCTAATTTTTTAATTCTCTACATTTTGACTTTTCAAGTTTTTACTAACATTATGAGCTTCTAATATGAATTATAATATAAATTTTTGAATAAAATTAAAAATTAAATTGGAAAGTTTTCTGCCCCACTTCATAGATGCAATATCACTGAAAATTTCAGAGACTGTTTATCCCCAATCTCAATTAGATTTTGAGAATGGAGTTGCTTCTCCAAGTGAGATTTTAATCATATGAAATGTGTAAAATTTCCAAACAATTAAAAAAAATTATTGATTGTTTCTTTATAGTGATGCTTTTTTGTTGAATTTTATAGACAAATTTTTGTGTTAAAATATTGTAGTATTTGGTCGTAGCATCCAGACTAATGTTGCTCGTAATCGGTGGTTTGGACATGCCTTTCACTCGTCGAAGAGAGTCTTCAGGCTGACAAGAAATTAACATTGACATTTGGGCCTTCACAAGATCCAGAGGGAGTCACTATGGTGGATTCTATTAAAGTGTAAGATTAATTTGTATATTATTTTTGGTTAATAGGAAAATTTATTTGTTTTTCAATTTGTTGTATTACAAATCAAAGTACAAATTTGAAAATATTTCTAATCAGAAGCAGCTCATGAATTCAAGGATATGTGGGACCAGATTAAAAATTAAACATATGTTTATATTGTGTTGTCTCTGTAGGCTCTTCTCAGTATGGCATTAATTAGCCCAGAAATAAGTGGTTCCCAGATTGAAGGAAGAAAAATGATCATAAAACATTTAGGGCCACATGCAAATACATTAGTCTCTACTCAAATTACTTCCAATCACTGGTGAGCTGATTCAGCGTGAGCAAGTGCAAAGATCGAATTAGCTACCCACAAACTGGCCATGCATGAAAGTCGTCGTTTTCGTAATATTGGCAAGAAATTACCCAGAATTCTCAGCGATAACTAAAACCACTTCCGTTATTTTCGTCTGCTATAGAGGAACGCATTTACGCTTGCATCCTGCAAATAATACCGTATACAATGACGTCTGCATCGCGCAATGTTATGCCTATTCTCCTGTTCTTCCAGTTAAATTCTTTGGTAGACTCTATCAAATTCCTCTTCTCCGCATATACAGAAAACATGATCGAAGTCTTCAAGGTCTGACATCTTGGATAAAGCGGCAAGGTTCTACAGACTACGTACCATCGGTTCCCTTCGGGATTCTCACGATAAAAGTTTCTATCTTAAGCTACGATCTTAAGTTAGCTCGTCAGGTAGCTTACGAATTTCAACAATTATTATCGCATGATGATAGATTTCTGAGTAAGCAAAATCGTATTAGGATAAAACTTTCTCAGCAGAGAACTGCCTTTAACGGTCTAATGCGTTCAAAGATTTGACCCTTAATGTACTATAGAACTTCAATTTTAACATAATAGTATAGTTACTTTTTTTTAGAAATCCGCACTATGGAGGTATACTTATTTAGGTAACATTTTTTATCACTCACCTCATATTCTTCAATTATATTCTTCTAATAAGAATATGAGGTGAGTGATAAAAAAATTACCTAAATAATAGTACAGACTCACCAATTTTACAAAAACACCAATTATAGTAAAAGATGCACAGATAGAATATTGCTGTGAATACCTCTTGCTGGTCCAAGCAGTCAGTGTGACAGAAAAAAGGAACAATGAGTTGCAGAGGAGAATGAGATGGTCGGGGGAAAATTTGGAGTTTAAAGTTCATATTCCTGGACTAATATATCAGGTCTTCAAGAAATCTAGAAATATGAGGTGAGTCATAAATGTTCCAACTCATATTAATTAAATATATCAGTTCATAGTTAAATATGGGAAAATAAATTTACGAAATATATCAGTGTTGACATGAGATTTGAAATCTTGCAAACTTGCATTATCCCTATTCTAATATATATATGGAAGCCAGACATGGACATTCACCAAAGGCCAAGTACAGGTGGGTCAAGGAAAATGGAAAGAAGAATAACTAGGCATCAGCCTAAAGGATAAAATGAAAAAATAAAGAACTAAAGAATGGAATGGGAGATGCAGCCACTATAGCTTAGAGGACTCAAATGGATCTGGGTCTGACACATGGCCAGGATGAACCAGGACAGATGGACTTAAGCCACAACGAAGTGAGACCCTGAGAAAAGAAAAGGGAGCAGAGGATACCCGTGACACAGATAGTCCCAAGAATTTAGGGCAATGATAGGGTGGCAATGGACTAGAATAAGCAAGAGACAGATGGAAAGAAGCAAGTGTAGGCCAAGACATAATAATTAATTATGTAATAGAATAAGGAAGGAGGAAGACATGGAGTCATAATGGGTTAGGGATATTAGAATGGAATACTCAGACCAGCATTGGAGAAAGACTAAGTGGAAAAAAGAGTATCTCAATTAGGGGACTAGTAAAGAAGGAAAATCCAATCACAGGGAATAGTCTCTCCCTGTGATCATTATTTAGCTAATCCAAGCCCTTACACTGTAGGGGGTTCTAATAGACTTATTTATTATTTATTTATAGTATAGACTTTTAGAAACTGATGGGAGAAGCCCCGCCGAAATAAAAAAAAATAAGTATGTGTAAAAAAAATGGTATTATTACTTCATATCTTACCTCATATTTTAATGTTTTTTTAAACATGCGAACTGTAGTTTTCAAGAGGAGTCCTCTCATCCACAACCGATATTATGACTACCAGATTTTTGTTTGAATCTTCATCTATAATGTTGCCATCTGGTGCTGATTTGATGAACTTTTGAGATCAAGTTCTGTTCATCGGGAAATTTCAAAAATCATGGATCTAAATTTGTTCTTCTGAATATATATCTTTCCCAAAACTGTCAATCCAAAGGTTTTTCCAAATGTTATAAAAGTAGGAATTAAGAAACGTCATAATGGTTATTTCCTGTATTTAACTTATGAATTATTAATTAATTCTTTGGTGCAAGAATATTAGACATAACATAGAAAAGAATATTAATGAGTTGGAGAAAATTCTTTAACATCTCACTTCATAAAGTTGCCTGAACTTCATGATACCGGTTTCTAAAGTAATACTATACTTTTGAAACCAGTATCGTGAAGACAATGCAACTTTATGAGTGAGAATGTTTAAAGCATTTTTCTCAAACTTCATTCATTAATGTACATACCTCATAGTGTTTTCTCCCACTGTAATTTTAATTAAAAACAAAAAATAATAATTTATGATAAATAATTGATTACTTATTTTTATTATAAATTAATTTAACTATATAATTATTGGAATAATTTATGACTTTATGAAGTTTGAACACAATCTTTAGGAATAACCATAAAAGATGTTTCCAGGAATGTCTCAGATAAAATTTATATGTATAGAATGTAGAGATTTTAAACTGTTATATATGAAAGTATGTTCCATTGTTTTGGTTTAATATAATTTTTTTACAGATTAGGTAAGACAAAAGATTGCATTGGTTGGCCAAGAAGAAACTGAGGATATTGCAAGCACTACAGCACGACAACTCAAGCAGCTGGACTATAGCACAGAAACTGATAATGTGGCTGTGACAGGCCAGTTCAACTCACTTCTTCTGGACAGCGGTGTGTTCCCATTCATGAAACTTACACAGTTCACGAAACAGAAAAGTGAGTATTGTTTTTGAGAAGTGATAACACCTTTTCCCAATGTGGCAGTTTGTTGAGTTTCATCTTAATATAAGCTTCAGTTTGCTTTGCAATTATTAAAAATGGATAAAAGTTAGAAAGGAAAGCAAAACATTTGAGAAATTAATAAACATAGCATGTCAATAAGTAAATCTAATCACTTTTCAGCTTTATTATCAGGCAAATTTGTTATCTCCTTTATTTTTGTACTCTAACATTTTTATAGAAAGAGGACAATATGAGAAAAGCTATGACTATATCTTATAAAGTGTAAATGATGAAGCAAAAGAGATTAACATTATTTTTACGTTTTTGTTATTCATTTCAATACATCCTCAATGAAAGATATAAGAGAAAAATCTGCATTTAGATTGGGAGTTCTCACGGTTAACTCAGTCGGAGTAGAGCATTCACATAGAAAGCGAAAGATTCTGGGTTCAAACCCCAGTCTGAGTGTATATTTATCTCTTAAATATAATTAAATAATCTATTTCAATGTTTTTATTATCCATTTCATTACATCTCAATGATGGATAAATCATATGTGATGTGCGAAAGATCCTGGGTTCAAGCCCCATTCTGAGTGTATAATTTTTCTCTTCAAATATGAAATAAAAGATTAGTCTATTCATTTTTTTTATCTTAAAAATGATTTCATCCTTTTTTCTCATGTTATCCTTTATTGGATTCTGTAATTAAAATGTCTATCTTTCCTGTAATAAGTTAAAATAACTTACATAAATTTATGAATTGTTCAGTGCACTTCATTTTTTATGTTTTATTTTTTCTTCTTTAAGAGCTTTCTTATGTTTTTTTTTTTCTTTTTCTTCATATGTTTTATTCATTTTACTTTGACTCTCATATGCTATCTTTATTTCTTACTTCAGTATTAGTGAGCAATAAATGTTTATGAAAGGGCACCACCATACATCAGGAAACTGCATCTGGTATTAGGAATATTACATTGTGTGGTACTTGTAATGTACAATTTTCCCACAACTTTTTATAAGATAGGTGAAGTTTGAAATAAGGATATTCGTCATGAACTATTTGGTTCAGGCCTCTTTTTCTGAACCAGTTCTTAAGTCTCAAGATACCTTTGACAGACCCACTATTTAAAATATATTCTGTTCACCTCATATCCCATCATCTAATTAGACCGATTTCGAAACCTAAATGGTTTCCTCTTTAGTAATTCCATGACCGATGTTATGTCATCCAGGAAACACTACTTCTTACTCCATCTGTGGTGGACTGACTAATGAAACTGATAATCAAATCAATTTCGCTAGGAATTTCAAAATTTGTTAATTTTTCTTCTTATTTGTTTGTCTGTAGATGTTTTTCCCAAACCAAAAAAATTTCTCTTAAAAAAAATATTCCTATGATTTACTTCATTATATAAATTTTTACGTTAACATCACCTCACCTCATATTTTTACCCTGTCATCTGAAATATGTTTCAGAAGACATTGTGTCATTTCAACAAGAAGTCGATTTCTGGGTAAAAATGTTGGATGTTCTCCTCACATGTTCCAGTTGAGTAGAGAGCAAAATACAAAGATGAGATGTATTTTACTGATTCAATCTCTTGATTAAAATACCTCACAATTGCCACTTCCTATCAATTTTGAGAATATATTTGTTTTGTTCTTTCCTGTATAGTATGTGTTTACTGATAATGTACTATACCATAATCCTTTATCATAACTCCCCAGCAAATTCTGTATAAAACGATCACATAAATGTTGTAATAGTCTGTGTGAGGATGTTAAATGGCAGATTTTTTTTTTAAATTACACTTCTCTCTTTTTTTTTCTCTCTCTCTTTCATTTTCTTTTCACTTCTCCCCTAATTTAAGTGTTTACTACCTTTAAGCTTTCTTTCTGTCCATTTCTTTCTTTCTACTCTATATCAAAATTTTGTATATATTGTGGAAAGGGTAAGACATGAGTGCACTGTTTGAATTAGAGTACTTGTTTTTGTTTCATTAATTTAATGCATATGCTTTATCCATATATGTTGTTAGAGGATGATTTCTGGAATTCTTGAAGTGCTGGATGGTTGTTTTACATTATTTGGGTAATGCACAACTGATGAGAATAAAGCTGTACAAAAACACTACAGCTATTGATGTGGCTACACAGCTTTTAAACATTACCTACACCGTTATGTGGTGCAGCTTCACACAAAATGTCTGCTAGCAGCTCTACATCCACACGTGCTGGTATCATTCAGCTATATAAGGTGAATAATAATATAAGCATTTTTTGAGGAGAAAATTTTTTAGCTAAAACTGGGTCTTGAACCCAAAGATTATCATAGTAAGCCACGAGTGATTTCCAAATTATCTGATAAATTCACGACTCACGAGAGTGAGGATGTGAATTTATCTAGAGAATTTGGAAATCAAGAGTGTGGCATTTGTTAGGACTATTTAACGATATATAAATCTAAGCTGTTTACTCACAATCATTATTTAACTGTAGTTATTTTCAAAATATTTATATATATTAATGCAAACGGCGATGTGTTTGAAAACAAATGAGAAAACGATAGGTACGCTTCTACTGCTTTTTGTTTATCACTGCACACCAGATCATACTATTTATTGCCAAAGGAACGCAATATTGTAAGAATGCTATCTAGTGGAGAAAAAATGAAACCTCAATCTGTATATTAATTCATTTCTGATGTCGTATGATTGTAAATATTACAATTATATTTTTCTGGATTATTATTACCTGGGAAAAAATACATTTAAGAAAGTCAAACAGTGGTTTCTTTTTTTGGTGGTATTAATGAAATTGCTACAAATGTGTACTTGTATGCACTATATATACAATCTGGTAGCCGTATTCTTATAGGCTCCAGTCACTGCCAAAATAACGGCCAGACCTGTTCAGAATATTAAAAACGAGGAGCTTTGTTTAATATATGGTAATTATAACACTGATAAATATTTCGTGAAACACGGACTCTGATTGGTTGTAAAACAGAAATCATTGAAACGTGATTGGTCATTGACTCCCATTTGGGGCATGAGTTAAATAGTCATCATAATGATATAAGCAACTTGTTCAATGGTGTTAATCAGCTAACAAGGTATTATTATTAAGTCGGCCAAATACCTTGTGTAAATTCAATGAATAGAGATCCGGGAAAGTATTTTCATTTTTTGGGAAATTCACTTTATTAAATTTACAGATTTCGGTTATTATTAGGAATTTGGCGGTTGTTATTCTGAAAAGAATGTAAAGTTGAGTCTTTTAATCCTAGTATAGTATATTAAAATCCAATTCAAGAATGATATATCCAGTAAGTTAAGGTCTATTTTAGCTTGTACAATTGATTATCGATTTTAATACACTAAAATACATAAAACTTTAAAATCGTAGTCACTAATTTGTTAAGCAAAATTTACCTGTTAAGAAAAGGCAACCATGGTGTAGTATCTCTGCATTCTCAGGTTTTAAATCTCCGCCTTCGATTCTCTTCACCACAACGCCATACTGAGAAATAGATATTTCTGAGTCCACATTTGAAGTTGGATACAAGATGGTTTCAAGAGATGTCTTGACAAATTGGGTATACTCTTCTCTCTAAAGAGCAAATCATTTTGCAAATGTCTATATCGGTACACTCTGGTCGTTTTTAAACACTTCTTTTATGAGGCCTTGGAGAACAAACATAGCCTTCTTAGAATTTAGAAAATATTCAATGGCCATGTGCATATGACAATTGTTTTCAATTCCACCACAATGCAGTTTAAAATAAGAATGTATCCGAAAAAACAGTTGTTAAAAAATGCATATGAACATTTCACGAATAGAACAAAAAAATCTCGGAATTCGTTGAAACATTTTAAATTTTGGTGTTATTTCGCATTATCGTAAGATTTTGCGATTCATAAATGCTTTTTTTTTGTTTGGGATGGTGGTGGAGTAAAAAATTATAGGTACAAGAACATGACAAAAATGTTGTAGAGCTGATTTGCATATATGGCGACTCGCCAGCATTTTACGAATCTCTGGTCAGGGACATGAACGAGTTTATTCTTAGCCTTATCCCATTAATTTGTTTTCATTGAACATGGGAAACTAAAGTTTTCAAAAGGACAGACATTTCAATTTCAACCGATATTATGACTGCTGGATTTTCATTGGAATTCTCCATCTATACCGTGTGCCATCTTATGATGTTGATTTGATGAACTTCGAGATCGGTTCTGTTCATTGGGAATTTTGAAAAAATTTTTCATGGATCTAAATTTCTTCTTCTTGAATATACATCTTCTCCCAAACTGTCAATTCTAAAGGTTTTTCAAATTGTTTTAGAAGTTTGGGCCTCTTCTTTCCATTTTATGACACTCTAACACGGCTATGTGCGCAGATTTTTTCAATTTTCAGCATTTTATAATATTTCTAAAGTGTTTCCTTTGTGCAAGTGTCCAAATTCCTTTTTGTTATGTGTCCGACGAGACTCTCTTATTGCAGTCTTTACAACTTAATTGATAAATTCCCAGTTTTTTTACTATCTGGGGGTGGTCAACTTTCTTACTGGTTATTAATAGATTACCTAGGCCTAAATTTTATTTATAGGTGCCAGTGTTGTAATATGAATTTCTTGCAATTTTGTAATGTATTGCAGGATAAGTATATTTTCTTGAATTGTATTCCCCTTCTTTGACTCGGATTGCAGGATGGTGTATTCTTTAAATTCTTTTTTGTCTGAATTTCTAACAAGTTTATTTATGATTAATTTCCTTTCCAAAACCATTTAAATTAGCTATGTTTCAAAATTGTGATTGTATTTTTTTCTTAAAATCTTCATTTAAGTGGAACATTAATAAAAAAAAAATCTATATACAAAAACTATCTATAATATATGTATGCATGTTTATCTGCACTGGGATAGAAGAAAACCTAAAGCCTATCACTGTAATTGTCAGATATGAGTATCCTAGTCATATAAGTATTGAAATTTGATTCTTTGATTTTGTGTTCAATTCCCTTATTATGTAGAGACCCCAAAAAGTGAGATTTGGGTTATTCTTTTCTAATTCCATAGTAAATTTTACAGATTCATCTTGAAGCTTCAGTAATTTCAATTACATCTTCAAGGTATTTAGAAGATGGTGGTTGGGTTATTATCTAATGTCGAGCACGTTGATAATAGAAATCATTCGCTCTCTTGCCACTCCAATATTTCGCAGAAAGGCTGGTCTCTTCTACAAAAGCTGGACAACGGAGGAGGGATGGTTCTCTTTCCATATCTTCCTTTAAATTGCAAAACGGGCATTTAGGTGAATCTGTTATGCCCATTCTGTGTAGGTGTTTATTCAAGCGTCTGTCCCATTAGCATCTGGAATGTTGCTACTGCAGATTTTCTTTGTATGTAGTATGTCATAAGCTTGTAGATTTTCCCATTCCGTCCCAGATGTTTCGGTGGTGTATTCTTCTTAAGTTTATTGATATATTATTGAGATAATTCTTTTGATAGAGGGAAAGGAACTGGAGGAAAAAGTTGGGTTGAAACAATTTGGTACCCCTCTTGGCTAGAAAATGGCTATTTCATTGCCTGTCACTCCACAATGGGCCGATCCTTGAAGTACAACGTGTTTAGTAAAACGGGATACTGTTTTTATCATTTTGTACATTCAATAATTTTGATGCTTTTGGTGTTGTGTCTCATGTATAGCGAGATGGCTGCTTGGAGTCCTAAATTACAACTTTGGTAAATGTTTGGATTTATATAAAGATTTTGTAACTTAAGAAAATTGCTAGAATTTCCCCATCAAAGTTTGTGATTTGTGTTAGTTTACGATAAACCCTCAGGGGTCCTCAGCTAGGGACAGGTGAGGCGACACAAGGTCCCAAGCTAGCAAACATTTCTTCTTCCACTTACTTGTGTTTTGCACTCTTTAACTTTACTATCTACCTCTCTTGGTTACTCTTTTTTTTTCGACCCGACCTATAGGGCATCCGCGGCTAGGGAGTCTTTCTTTCTTCCATTCTTTCTTTCTTTATTTCTTTTCTTCTCCAAAAAGCTGACCAGAGGCTATAAGATGGCAGCCCCATCACTGTCTGCCTTCCTTTGGCCAGCAACCAAATCGAAGGGACTATTATTATGCTTCAAGTCTTATACGAGAATTTCCCGGAAGGTCACGTACAGCCTTGGCCTAAAATACTTGGAAGAAGAAGAAAAGTTTCCATAAAACAAAAAGTGGACATACGGCACCAGCAACCACTGCCGTCAATGTGGTAGGCTGAGCATCTGTAAAATATGTATCCATTCAGGAGCAGGGTATCTTAGATTTATTATTTCCAGTGACATTTGTTTTAAAATATATGGAGGAGTTCAGATTTCTTGATGTCTTCTGTTAAATGAAGGTTATATTCAATTTGCAAAAATTCTAGAGGGTTGTTTCTCATCTGCATATGCTTCTTTTGAATGTGGAAGTTGCAATTTCTGTTTGATTTCTTGTACTATGCTTAAGAAGCTTTGCTAGTTTTTAAACATACTGTGGTTTTCTTGGGTCAGTAGTAATGGGGAGACCTTAAAAATGTTTTCATACTGGGTGGATTGCTGTGTTCTCAATTTCAATGCTAAAGAATTAAATTAATGTTTTTAATATCTCACCTCAATATCCTTTTTCTTCTATACGGCAGTTCAGAGCTTATCTCCATCGTCAGTCAGCAATCTGGTCCCAGAGGCTGCCTACTGACGATGGAGATAAGCTCCGAAACTGACAGTATAAAGAAAAAGGATATGAGGTGATGGTAATAAAACATTAATTTAATTCTTAATTAAACCTCATAGTGTTCTTTCCCTGTGAAAGTTAAATATTCAAATGCTATTGTGGGGTTAGTTGGTTAAGATTGCATGAAATGATTGGTGTTGTTTAACGGCTCCTGTTACCAGGCGGAGGATTTGGTTCTGCAATGTATTAAGTATTTCACCTTTAGGTAGTTACTAGGATTTCTTCAACAATAATGAATTACAGATTTTATGTACATTTTGGTAGAAGGTTTTTAGGGTTTGTGTGTTGCAACCCCACTTTTTTCCCTGCTAAATCGTTTTAATATGGTCCTAACCTGTTTCTATCTTTGTACATATATTCTCTAGTGTTTCTTCCATGTTAATTTTGTGTCTCAGAGTTATTCCTAAATATTTTGCTTCATGTGTCTGAGTTAATAATCCAACACCCTCCAATTTCAGAGTATGGGAAGTGGTTTCTTTCGTAATGTAAATAGTTGATAATTTGTCTTTTGTATATTTGTCTTCATTAAGTTCTGGATGTCCAATTCTCCTAACTGTACTAGTTATTGTTGGGCCTATGGTTATTAAATGTTGACTTTGGGTTTTCGGTTTGGAAGACCCATATTACAACATCATCAGCAAAAAGTAGGGTTTTATTATCGAGCTTTTTTATATGCTTAGGTAGATCATTAATGTAGATATGAAGAGAATGGTACTGAGTACAGAACCCTGTGGTAAACCTCGAATGTGTTTGTTGGGGATTTAGATAGGTGATATTATACTTTGTAGCGATGAACCGTTGGATGAGAAAATTGCTGATCCAGAGTAGCCATATTCCCTTGAATACCTAAAGCTCTGCATTTTTTCTAATAATTTATATCTCGAAATATAGTCATATGCTCCTTGGAAATCAACAACATTGCCAGAGTGTCTTCTTTTCGTTGAAACTGTCTTTAAATAGCTTGACGTAGGTGTACAATTTGTTGATTGTAATTCTCTAAATCCAGCTTGATTGGGTGAACGTAAATTAATTGATTTTCTAAATACCAATTTTAATCGATTTAGAAATATTTTTTCCATAGTTTTAACAATTACACTAGTTAGTGCTACTGGGCGATAATATTTGAAAAGTATTTGCTGATTTTTTGTTTTAAAAATAGGTATTATAATAGCTTTTTTCCAATCATCAGCAACTTTTGTTTGGTCCAAGAAAGATTATAAGGGAGAGTAATTGAGTTTGGCTTTATTGCCAAGGGTTTGAGAAAGTTCCGCATGTATATTATCTGCTCCTGGAGATTTGTTTGATTTTAAATTATTATGGCTATGTTTAATTCTTTAATGTTGAAATTCTTATTAAAAATATTATCTTTTGTACTGCTTGTTGATTTTATGTAATTTTTTAGGTTCTCTTTAATTGACATTTTTAATTAATTTAACACTTCTCATAGAAGGATAAATTATATTTGAAGGAAAAAATTCTCCTAGAACGGACTCGAAAACGGGACCTTGGCTCCAGCCAGTGCTATACAACGAGTACCGAGGCGAGTTACGATCTAGACGCAAATTAGGCTCTTATGTAGTGTAATCCCTCGCGCAAATGCTTGAAACCATAGCTTCTAAATTACAAGTACATAAGAGAAAAATTTCGTCTAGATCGTAACTCGCCTCGGTAGCCCTCAATTGTGTTAAAAGCACTTGGCCTGTAAAGCCAAGTCCCGTGTTCGAGTCCCGGTCTAGGAAGAAAATTTTCTCTTCAAATATAACTCTTTTATTGTTTTTTGTTCCTTTTGTTCTCTGAGGACAAAGTATAGGTGTTAGCATAGTGTTTGTTGAATTTGTTGGCTACTTCACTTTCATTTGTAATTTGTTTGTTGTGTATTTAGAATATAGAACCTCGTAATGTTATTTCCCATATTTAACCATGAAAAAATCGTATGTAATAACTTTACTAAAGATCCTAGTTTCACTATATCCAGTCTCCCAAGTTTCACAGCCAAAACAATAAATTAATCAGATTTTACCTCTCACTTCATATTCTATATTCTGCCTGGCACTAGTTTTGAGGAACTTCATTCATTGTCAACTGGATCACTGGCTGTTAATATGACACTGAGCCCATAGTGTTACTTCACTATCTAATTATCAATTCCGATTTAGTGTTTTGTATAAATGACATTTAGTATTTATATTAAGGTTCACGCATTTTAAATGTCTTTGAAGACCAAAGTAACATTTACTAGCATTGTGAAATTACAATAGAAGTAACATTATGAGGTTCTTCTTAATAAATAAGTAGGGTCTTTTTTTTTTCATCTTACCTCATATTTGGGAGAGTATGAGGGAAGATATACATCCAGAGAACAAGGAGAGAATCATGAATCTTAAAATTCTTGGGGAGTGACATTTGACATGCAAGTTCTTTGGACCTTAAAGAGAGGGAGTAGTAGTCGACATCCACAGTCAACAACGTTAGAGATCATCAGTCTGGACAAACTGAAGATAAAGCAGATAAAAATCTTTCAAACTTAATGCCATCAGCTTTGATATATGGTTTAGCTTGAACTATTATAGAAAATATCACTATGAGGTTTAATTTAAAATTTAAAATAAAATTCTAATGGGATCACAAATGCAATGATATCTTGAAGGAACTACCTTTAGAACCGGTCATTGAATAGATACCAGAACAACTGGATGAATCATTTGCGACGAATGAGTTCAGATAAGAGTTCCCTAGGCCATGCTTCGTTATTGTCCAATGGGGAACAGATCTCAGGACCATCCAAGGAAATGCTGGATAAAAATTCATAAATGAGATCATAACAGGCCTAAGGCCCAAGACTTAGTTGGATGAAGAAGAAGAAGAAGAAATAAAATTCTTCTCATCTCATATCGTACATTTTTTTTATAGATAGAGCTATTTCATTCTTGTTTTTTACTGCCTGTTATCATATACAGGGTTCTTCATTTATAACCTAATGGGTTCAAGGCATTATAAATGAAGAACCATTAGGTTATAAATAAAGAACCCTGTATATATAGAATCTTTTTATTTTTATTTATTCTTAAACTCATCTTTGTGCAAAAGTTATTTCAATAAGAGAATGAATTGAAAAGATGCACCTCACCTTATATTGTGTCTTCTCATCTGGACATGTTTAGGCAAACATCTTTGCTGTTATCAACTGGAATCCAACTGAGTCCAAGTGATAAGGTATGAGGTGAGGTGTATATTTCCAAATCAATCTCTGAAGAAATTGCCTCATTGTGTTATTTGCTATCATTTTTGTTAAATTATTTCAGTATTTGAAGTTTTATGTATGCTTTAAATTTGCAAACGGCTAAGTAAATGCAATAAATGAATATTTTATTATAGGATCAAGCATTGCTAAATCATGTCCACCAGTCTCTTGCTGCATTTAGAGAAGTACAGGATCCACGGGATTTAGATGCTGAAGCTTTCTATCGACTTGTGTTGACAGCAAGAGGAGTTTGCAGTGGCTAGACCCTACAACTTGGCCAAGTTCGCTGATCAACAACATGACAAGACTCCAATTAGTGAAGAGACACAAGGTCAGTACCTTTCAATGTCTCCATTTGTTATAATCATGACATTACAATTCATAAGAAACCGAGAAAGTTGGCTCAAGCAGTAGCATTTGAGACTCATATTCAGGAGGTCCTGGGTTCAAAACCTCCCATACCAATCACCCCAAACTGAAGATTTCCTCAGTCATCATGGCAAATGCTGGATTGGAATTTCATTACCAGTATTCATTTTATTATAAGATTTAAATTAAAATGTTTTTACCTCGTCTCATATTTAGTCTTCTAATTATACAGGTTTCAAAGCTTAGGCAGCTTCATCTTCAGTAATTTCTTGTCGGCTGATGTTATGTTGATCAGGAGAATTGCTTTTTCCTCCCTCTATTGGTGGACCGATGAACCTACGGATCAAATCAGAATCCCAGGAATTTCGAAGTTCAAAAGTTTTTCTTTCCTGTTTTTTTTTTTAATGTGAATGTTTTCCCAAACTGTGAGTTCTTTTTGTTTTTCTATTTGTTTAATTAAACTAGCTTTTTTACCAATTACATGTTTTCAGATCAAGCATGAGCAAGCTACTGCTGACTTTTTTGTTTCACCATTTTTGACATTTCTAAGATGTTCTTTAACCCTTGTTTTCAAATTTCTTTTTGTTTTTCCTATATCAATTTTGTCACAATCTCTGCATTTGATCTGATAAATTCCTGATTTGTTTTCTTCTTCATTGATTTTATTACATTCACCATTCAATAATGATAATAATAATTTCATATAATAAAGTTGAGAATTTTTACATTATGGGGTTTTCTTAATAAAAATCAAATGAATTGTGAATTCTTCTTACCACATACATCTATGTTTTTTTAACACAGAACTGCAGTATCGGAAACATCTCCCATCCTCAGCTGTTGTCATGACTGTCGATTCTTCATTATGGCGGTCATTTTCTAAATTGCCATCTGGTGTTGATTTGAAGATCCTTGTAATCAAATTTGGTTCGTACAGAAACTCAAAATTCATGGTTCTCATATACATTCAAAAAACCATACGAGAACCATGAATTTTGAGTTTCCGGACAAACCAAATTTGATTACAAAGTTATCAACACCAGATGGCAGTTTAGAAAATGACCGGCATAATGTAGAATCGACAGTTGTGACAACAGCTGAGGATGGGAATGATGTTTCCCAATACTGAAGTTCTGTGTTAAAAAACATAGATGTATGAAGTAAGAATAATTCACGATTCATTTGATTTTTTTAATAATAATCAATGTTTACTTTTTAATGTTATTTTTTTAACTAGTAAAACATTAAATTTTTTAAATGTTTTTATTTAACAATTTCTCTTATAATATTAATTTATCTTTCAATGTAAGTGATAAATTTAAATAAATTGTTCTAAGACACAAGGCATTCTCCTGCATCTTTGTACAGATGTCTGAATCTATTAGGTTAGATTTCTTTAAATAACAATCCAGTCAAGATTCTAAACATTTTAACGGTATTTTTATGATTTGAAGTTAGCAGGTTTTCTTTATTGTATCCACGTTTATGTGCTTCTTGTCTTCATATGTCCACCGCTGTAGCATGGTAGCATGCTGCCTTATCACGCAGCGGGCCCGGATTCGATTCCGGTCGGGATAGGCTCCTGGGTGAAGTTTTTTCGGGGTTTTTTCTCACCTGTAAGACAAATGTCAGGAAGTTTAGGGCCCAACGGTCCCCGAAAATTATCCGGCCATCATCATCATCATCAACCTTCATCGGTGTGGAAAGCAATGAGACGCTACCACACCTATAATTCCCTAATAAAGCTGCAAAGCATAGCATGGAAATTCTATGATTGAAGTAAAAGACCTGCTCTCGAGCAGAAATTACTATGGATGGATGGATGTCCTCATATATGTATTTTTTGTGTGTTTACTTGGTTTGAGACTTAACTAACATTCTTAAATAAACTATGGGAAGGGAGAGACATTCCTGTAAGTTGGATAATTAAGGACAAATAATACAAACATCTTAACAGCCTCCTCAGTGAAGAACAGAATGACTTTCGTCAAGGTTGATCCTGCTGTGATGTTATTTCTCCATGAAATTATTAATAGAAAAACACAGGGAGTTCAATGTAGAAACACATTTAGCTTTTGTGGACTTCAAAAAAGCCTTCAACAAAATCAATAGGAATAAACTGTTGGAAATTTTAGTTGACAACAACAACATATTTTAAATTTATACAATATCTATAAAACAAATTTGATTTCAGTTTGAATCAATAACACACAAACAGAATGGACCGAAATTAATAGGGGCGTAAGACAAGGATGTGGCCTCTCGCCCTTGCTCTTTATCATATTCATGGATAGAATACTCCAAGATAGGCGGCAGGTGAGACACAGTTCTATCCAAATTAATAGAAACCGTAAAATAGACTCCTTGCTTTTTGCAGATGATTTGGTATTAATAGCTCCAACAGAAACAGATTTACAGTATTCTATACACAATTTTAATATAATTGCAAAAAGGTACTATATGGAAATCAATTCAAAGAAAACTAAAGTGATGGCCTTTTGTGGGAAATACCCTATACCTAGCAAAATTGTTTTGGATGATGAAATTTTAGAATGAGTAAATGAATTTAATTATTTGGGTTATAATTTAACATTTCTAGATAAAGCTGATATATCAAAGAAAATCACAAGTTTTACAAAAACAACGGGGATAATTAACAGTATAATGAAACCATCTTTAGTATAGAAGAACACAAGATTACGGCTTTATAAGGTTCTTGTAAGACCAGTATTAAGATATGATAGTGAAGCGTGGACAATATGAAGAAGAGATGAAAGCCAAATAACAGCAAATGAGCTGTGATTTATGCGCCGTACAGCAGGCTACATAAAGTGGGACCATAAAAGAAATGAGGAAATTATGGAAGAGTTGGATGTTGAACCCATTCTTCACCATATACAAAACTACCAGAACAACTGGAAAGGCCATCTTCAACGAATGCTGTCTCATAGAATTCCAAAAGCCATGCTTCGTTACTGTCCCCAAGGCAAAAGATCGCTGGGACATCCAAAAAAGTGTTGGATGGAAAATTCCTCTTTGAGACTATAACAGGCCACACAGCCTAATACTTGCATGGATGATGATGATGATGATGATTGTGTGTTTACTGATTTTGGTTTTAATTTTTCTGTTACTCTTTGTTCCTGTGGATTGAAACTACTATATTTTTTTTTACAGTTGAAGCGAATGAATTGGATAAGAAAGGACCACCAAGTATCAAACTAGAACCCGGAGAAGGAGGTAATCACTTGATGGTCCAGTTAATGGAAGCAATGTGGCTTTTACATCAAGCACACCCGGTCAACATGGCTCTTGCCCCAGTGTGTGTCCCAGGTAATTCTTCAATATCAATTAAAGGAAGGATTTATGCTTGGATGGGAAGGAAACCTGGATTAGCTCAATGGTTAAGAGCATCAGCACGGAAAGCTGTAGTTTCTGGGTTCGATTCCCGGTTCAGGCATAAATTTTTCTCTTTACCATTTGATCACAAGAATTAAATGAATTGTGAATTCTTCTTACCTCATACTTCTATGTTTTTTTTAACACAGCACTGCAGTATCAGCGACCATTGTCACCATCCTCAGCTGTTTTCATGACTGTACATTTTTTCTTTTGTCGGTAATTATCCAAACTGCCATCTGGTGTTCTATTGAAGGAATTATTTTCTAAACTACCATCTGGTGTTCTTTTGAAGGAATCACCAGATGGCAGTTTTAGAAAATAATTCCTTCAATAGAACACCAGATGGCAGTTTGGATAATTACTGGCAAAAGAAAAAATTGATATCGTGAAAACAGCTGAGGATGGTGACAATGGTCGCTGATACTGCAGTGCTGTGTTTAAAAAAACATAGAAGTATGAGGTAAGAAGAATTCACGATTAATTTAATTCTTATTAATAAAACCTCATAATGTTAAAAATTCCCAAATTTATTATATAATCTTACCTCATATTTTCATAATTATATTTCATATAATTAAGAACCTCATAATGTGTTTCCCAATTTTAACTTTCAATTTATTATATAAACTTCAATATCAAGTTTAGAAAATTGTAGTTTTTTTCTTAATGAAACTTCTGAGCTTTATTCTGAACTTTTAATAAAACATAAGATAAAATTCCATTGAGGTATCAGTCAAAATAAATATCAAATTATTTTGGAATATAATATTCTGAAAATTAATACCTGTTCAGGTACCAGCTTTAACTTCAAGTAGATGGAGACCTTTCTGACCTCATTCCATCATCAACATCAGAGGGGTACTCAAAGACCTCCAGTTATAAAATAGTTGTAGTTGAGGAAGACGGTTACTTATTTTGGCAAGATAAAAATGGGGGAAATCTCGAGAAAACCTGCTCTGCCTCCTATTTGTCCACATGAATGCCATATGGAGTGACTAGGAACCAGAGCTGGTTACCACTTAAGGCAGTGTGGTTTAACTGGGTGGCCCTCGATGGCTACTTTGCTGGCCCATGACCCTATTCGTAGAAGGCAGTAATTTGTTACATTTGCAAAATAAGAAGTCTAAAATATTATAAATAAAAATTAAACTAAATTAATTAATTATATAATTATGATGTTTTTATTATTAATTACTTCACATCAATCTCAATGATGGATAAATCATATTTAAAGAGAAAAATTATACGCTCAGACCGGGACTTGAAGCCGGGACCCTTGGTTTTCTAGATCCAAGTGCTCTACTACCATTAGATCGGTACTTGCTCAGGTAGCTCAAATGGTAAGAGCACTTGGACTAGAAAACCAAGGGTCCCCGGGTTTCAGTCACCGGTTCTGAGCATATAATTTTTCTCTTAAAATATGTATTATAATTTATGTTTAACTAATCTGTAGTTGGCAAAATACTGTTTTATAACAAATTTTATTTGAAGTGAAAAAATATATGCCTAAATCTAGATCTGAATCCAATATATCTGGTTCTGTACATCAGTAACTTAGTGGATAAGAGCGCTGGTGTACAGAACCAGAAATATTGGGTTCAAATCCCTATTCAGGCATATATATTTCTAACTCAATATATTAATTAAAATGTCACTTCCTTTAAATATTAAGATATATTTTTTTTCTTTAAATAAAATTTGTCATTTGGTGAGAAGTGACAAATTTAATATCTAAGATTATTCTATGAATTAACTATGGATAGGAGATTGCACTCATGTCAAATTCTTGATGTTTCCATCCACTGAGGGGCCAGATAAGAATAATAATTTTAATTTTTAAGGAAGTGACACTTTGAAGTGTTTATTTTAAATAATCTGAGTTAGAATATACATGACTATATATCACACCCTTGGGAAGAAGAGGGACACAAGTGCTAAAAATGTCAATTTAAATTGAGTTTCAGGTTAGACTACTCTCTGTTTAGAAAAATCGTGGTTAACAAATTCCTATTTTTTTATGGCCACAAGTCATTATGCAAGAAAATGGAGACAGGATAAAATTGTGTCCATATCAAAAATTGAATTTACTATTAAAATTCATCGGAGAACATATTGTTTAAACAACTCACCTCATAGGATTCATGCTTCCATGAAATCGCGATTTCAAACATAATCATGTTCATCGTCAGCCATAACTCCGACTGATGAAATTGAATTTACTATACCTTTTTTTTTAAACTTTAATTGTGAATAACTTGGAACTAAACTTTTTACACTTGTGGCCGCCTTCTTCACAAGATGTGATATGAGATGAGTCATGCATGCATTTTATTTAAGGATTGTAATGTAAGCAAACTCTAACCAGCCAGATCACTTCAACACAATCTTCAATGAGCACAAGCCCAGTGTTCTCAACGAAACCAAAATTCAAACATTATTTACATTGTAGTTGAAAATTTCATTTTTACATTTTTTATTACAAACGTGGGCCTATTTGAAAATAGTAATGTATTTAACTGTTAATAATAATAAGTAATCCTAATTCTAAAGTATAATAGTGACCCTCAATCTAAGGAAAAAAAATCTTGCCCGTGATTGCAAAAACACTGACTCGAGGCATGGATAATATAATGAATTGGAAAATTGATATCTCATCTCAGAACTTGCAGAATTCTTGAGATCCTCATAGTGTTACTTCCTAAAAATATTAATTACAGCATGGAGCTGCCATATTTTATCTTTGCTTAAATAAATGTTATTCCAGGCTTGACACATGTTGAAGCAGCAGTCCATGCCATTGTGGAAATTATCCATGCTTTTACACATGCGATTTGGAAGGTGCAGTTTCGATGGCAGCTAAATTGTATTTGCAATGTGTTATTAAGTGAAGATACTTCAGTGAGCTTCAGTGCTAAACAGGCAATATATACGAGTTCTTAGACCTAGACTGAGGAGACGCAGAGTTCTCATTACCAGTCCTCCACGTTGTAGTACACCAGGTAATTATGCTCTCTCAATAAATTTTTGTTTCGTTAGTTTTTATACATCACAAATCATCTCCTTTCTTTAAAAACCATGGAATTATATATTGTTGTACTGTATTTATTTATTTATTTATTTATTTATTTAGTCCGGTGGAATTGAAGGCCATGTGGCCCTTATCTTCCACTCACCAGGACAAACCTATGAAATTTAAATACAACAAATTACAGTCATATTACATACTAAACAATAACTATAAATAATATCTAACAATTACAATAAAATGGAAGACAAATTTAAAACTAATGAAAGAGAATATACGCAAAGGAATACCCCATTTGCAAAGATAGAAGCAAAGGCTTCAAAGCATTTGTGGGCGGGAATTACAACGTAGTATAGAGAAAATTTGTGTTTTGATCGGTACTTGCTCAGGTAGCTCAGATGGTAGAGCACTTGCGACTAGAAAACCAAGGGTCCCGGGTTCAAGTCCCCGTCTGAGCGTATAATTTTTCTCTTCAAATATGAACATTAGTCTCTACTCAAATTACTTTCCAATCACTGGTGAGCTGACTCACCGTGAGCAAGTGCAAGATCGAATTAGCTACCCACTACTGGTCATGCATGAAAGTCGTCGTTTTCATAATATTGGCAAGAAATTCCCCGAATTCTCGAGCGATAAACCACTTTTGTTATTTTCGTCTGCTATAGAGGAATGCATTTACGCTTGCGTCCTGCAAATAATCTGTATACAACGACGTCTGCATCGTGCCAATATTACGCCGATTCTCCCTATTCTTCCAGTTGAATTCTTTGGTAGACTCTATCAAAATCCTCTTCTCCGCGTATCCGACAACCATGATCGAAGTCTTAAAGGTCCGACATCTTGGGATAAAGCAGCAAGGTGACACGGCAAGGTTTCAAACACAATCGGTTCTCTCTTCTGAGGATGCTCCCGATAAGTTTTCTCTCTTAAGTTACCTCGTCAGGTAGCTATACGAATTTCAACAATTATTATCGCATGAATTGATTTCTGAGTAAGCAAAATCGTATTATGAACAGAGTACGCCTTTTACAGTCTAATGCATTTATAGATTCGACCCTCCGTGTTCTTGAAAGCACAGGACCGATTTTTAGAAACATTTTCCTATCTTCAGCCATCTTTCGACTGTTGAATTTTCTTCTTCACCTTCAGCTTCTAAGCTGCCATCTATTACTTATTTTAGGAATTCACACTATAGAGCTATTTTCATTTAGGTAAAGTTGATCACTTCACCTCATATTATTATTCTTATTTTAACTATAAACTAGTTTTGGAAACTTAGTTTCCATTCCCATCCTCAGTATCATCACGACCATTGTTGTGTCGTCTTGAAAAGCCATCCTTCGCTCCTTCCATTGGCAGACTAAAAAACCTCGAAACAGATCAGATCTTGTCTCCGGGACTTCCAAAGTTCATCAATTTCTCCTTTTTTTGCTCATTGAATGTAGATCTTTCCCAAACAGTGAGTTCTTTTGGTTTTTCTATTTGTTTTTAATAATTTAGCTTCTCTTCTCGATAAGATGTTTTTCAGGCCATGCATGGGGCAGCCACTGCAGATTTTTCTACTTCCCTTTCTTGAATTTCCTGAGATGTTCTTTCACTCTCGTTTTTCAAATTCTTCTAGTTTTTTTTTTCTATGTAGAGTTTCTCACATTCTTCACATTTAATCTGAAAATCCCTGATATGTTTTTTTCTTTTTTCTTTTTTCTCATTTTTATTAGGTCTAATCAATCTGCTGATGCTATATTCATTTTTGGGTGCTAACCTTATTGTTGAAATCTTTTAAAATTTTTGAAACTTGTGGT